>NQII01000785.1:545896-678883 GCA_002778355.1 Clitarchus hookeri | reverse complement strand
CATGGGCGACGAAGAAGAAAATATATTCATAAACTCCCATACACAGGAGAAATTAATCATGTTCTCGAAATCACTTGGGGAGAGATTCACACTCCAATTCATCAACACCTTCAGTTTCATGTCCGCCAGCCTTGCCGCCCTCGCCGAAAACCTACCAAGAGACCAGCTGAAAAATACAGCAAAGTTACTAAGCCCAGATGAGCTGTAATTAGTAGAGAGAAAGGAGGTTTTCCCCTGTTTACAAAGACAGCCTGCAGAAAGTTGCCGCGGCTGCCCCCACCCCCCAAAGATAAATTTTATTAGAGATTGACGGGCACGGCCATAATTGAAGAAGATTACGCTCATGCACTTGAAGTCTAGGAAAAAATTTACTGTACCATAATAGAAGATTTATTTGAAGNAAGAAGATTACGCTCATGCACTTGAAGTCTAGGAAAAAATTTACTGTACCATAATAGAAGATTTATTTGAAGACTGGTGTTTTGTTGTTGTCAGATGTATTTGAAAATTTTAGGAAATTGGGCCTGGAAACCTATGGCCTGGACTGTGTCTGTTATGCGAGCATGCCGGGCTTCTCGTTCGATGCAATGTTGAAACACACCAAGGTCGAGCTGGAACTGCTAACAGGTTACGAAAAGTATTTATTCATTGAAAAAGGCATAAGAGGTCCGAAGTGGTTAGCGTCATGCAAAATCCATTAACAAGTACATTTCATCCACGTCCGATGCAAGCAAGCCGCCCGTCAACCTCCAGTAAATAGACGGCTGGGCAATGCCTCTGCCCCTCCCCGTGCGTGACTTNGGTTAGCGTCATGCAAAATCCATTAACAAGTACATTTCATCCACGTCCGATGCAAGCAAGCCGCCCGTCAACCTCCAGTAAATAGACGGCTGGGCAATGCCTCTGCCCCTCCCCGTGCGTGACTTCCAGTGGGTGAGCACCGACATCAATACCACGGTGGTGCCAGATGATGGTCTGCTTGAATATGTGCTGGAGGTACATGTAGAATATCCTGCGGAACTCCACGACTCGCACAAAGACCTGCCATTCTTGCCTTCAACGAGTGTCCTCAAGGTGACAAGAACAAAACTTTAATGACGACTTTGCAAGTAAAGAAAAACTATATTGTGCATTATATCAACTTGAAGCAAGCAATTGAACATAGGCTCAAAATCACCAAATCCATCTTGTACTGCAATTCGAGCAAGAGGCATGGCTGAAGTCCTACATTGTCCTCAACACGGAAAAAGGCAGGCAGCCGGTTATGATTTAGAAACATTTTTAAGCTGATGAACAACGCAAAATTTGCAAAACTTATGAAAATAAGAGGAAGAGACAAGTCATGGAATTAGTGTGTAATGAAAGAAAACTGAAGAAATTTATTTCCGAGCCCACCTTCAAGTGCAGAACGATTTACGACGAAAATATTTCCCTGATCAAAATGGAAAAAGAAACGATATTGTTTGATAAACCTATTTACGCCGACTTTTCAGCGCTCAACTTGTCCAAAACATTAATGTATAGGTTCTATTACGATGTAATGAGAAATAAGTACAAAGACAACATTAATCTACTCTATATAGATAACGACTCATTAATTCATGAAATTGAAACACAGGATTATTATGCAGACCTGGTCGCAGACCCCACGCTCACGGAAGACATGGATTCCAGCGCCTACCCCCCTCCAAAATCTAGCTACTCCCACACAACCAGAAAGTGGTTGGGAAATTTAAATACGAGTGCGGTGACGAACTGATCAGTTAGTTCGTGGGGCTGTGTGCCAAAATGTACAGTCATATATGTAGCTGCAAAGGAACAAAGAAGGCAAAAAGTGTCCAGAAGAAGACAAGTCTGAAATGAAATCACATTTGAAGATTACAAAAAAATGTTGAAGCAGCAGCAAATCGTTCGAGTAACAACAATAATATAATATCTTACCACAATGAAGTTTACACCCAGTGCATGAACAAAGTCGCGCTCACATGGCAAGGCGACAAAAGACGATTATTGGATGGCGGAATACTAACTGTGCCATTTGCCGATTAACACATTGAGCCACCGCTCCCGGATACCAGCCTCAGTAAACAGGTGCATATCATTGTCGCTAAGCTAGTCTAATTCCACCTGCAACTTATACAACATTGCATCAAATGAGAATCCAAGAGCGCTAGCATAGCATACACAGTCGAGACTGTATGTGCGCAGACAGAGCCTCCGGAAATTCTCGAAGACGTCGCACTGAATCAGCACGCCCATCTTCAAGTAGAGCTCAGAATAGTCTTGGAGGATACGGCAGTGGAACACAGACCAGACAGTTTATGCGTGCTGGTAGTCCTCGGCGCTGATGTTTCCCCGAGTAAGCCTATTATAGAATGACTCTCTAGCAGGTAAACGCGGGTTGGTGAGGTAATCCCACGAGCTAACATAATCGTAGGGGAAGACGCCTTTCCAGGTTACCAGCTCTAGCTCATGCTCTACCTTGAAGAAGCTAGATGTTGTGTGGAATTCACCAAACGGCATATTATCAGCGAGCATTGCCAGGCTGGCAGACATGAACCTATATGTATCGATGACCTGTATAGTGAACTTGTCGCCCAAACTCTTACTGAAGGTGATGAGTTTCTCCTCGCTATGTGGAATAATAAATATGTTCTGGGAATCATAGCCAAGATGCTTAATTATGACATTGGCATCATATGTTAAGTTATGGATGAGTATCGGCTGTCTCTGAGGTCGGCGACGAAGCTTGTTGTAGTTATTACATGATGCCCCGACAAAACTACCGGTAAAATAATCATGGTCATGCACCTTTTGGTTGTTGTTGGTGACCATGCCAGAACAGTGGCAGCCGGTATTGGCTAAAGCATAGCCAGCCCGTTCCTCATGCATCAGTGCTCGCATAGGTTCAGACTTGCTATATATGTCTTTAACCAGGAGACCTATCATAACCACCTCTTCTATAAAGTGTTTCAATGTGCCTTCGCCCGTGTAAACAGTTACACCCGGGGGTAGGCTGGTTGTCTTATAGGCGGGAATAATTTAATTATCAACCATAATGTATATGCCATATGAATAGGTCTCCTGTTTTTTGTACCTATATGTGCAGAATGCATCAGGGTTCGACTGTCTCGTTTGCACAGGCACAAGCATGGCCTCGAAGTCTGCATATAATACAATAGGTACCTTATCGCCATTCTGGTAATTTTTGAATTTGAGCACAGGCATGTCGGTGTGATCAGCAGTATGGTCATTGCAATACCTCCTTCGCTCAGCCAGAGTTTTGGCACCTTTCAACCCCGTCACCCGTAGTTGATTATCATACATCTTAAAAAAGCATTTACAGAAATCAATCACATGGTCGTGACCCGTCCCCTGGGAGCATACCAGTCACGAGAAATTTCGCAAGTAAAAATAATGCGATTTCTGGTCCTTTGCTGTGGTGAGCAGCGGCACATCAAAGTACTGGGCCAGATCCGCATCTGTCACCTGCATCGGCACTATTTTCGTATTCTCATCAAGTGCGTATATTTTGACGCTGACCCCCGGATTACCTTTCTCAAAAGCCGGTATTTGACATAGAGGGGTGGGAAAATCTACGGCCGAAAAATCTAAGCGCGCCTCCAGCCTAGTGTAGCGCTGGTTGACACATTGTGGATTCCGCCCCTCTACAAAACGTGCCAGTATAGCCCATTTAAAACACTGGTGGTCGTCACTGTTGTGCAGGTGATAATTGCACCTTTCTCCACAAAACCTGCAGGCAATGGGATATACGAGGAAGCTCTAAGAGGGTCGAGCTTGTTGATGTGTAACTGGACTCGTTTCACAGCAGTGAGAGTCCAGCCACTAACCTTCCCCATATAGCCAGTCTCCTCCATGCAAATCTTGGCAATGGCAGCCGACACAGCTGTCTCTATGTCGGCCACGTTACAAAGAGGCATGTTTTTTTTTTATTAAATGCACGGCGATCCTCCTCGTTCTCGTGCGGTTCTGGTTTACCATGTACACACTCTACAAGTATATTAAACTTGCCTGCCCCCTGCGCCTCGATTTCCTGCTGTAGTTGGCCAATTATATTAGTTTTCATTACCTCGAGGTAGTCGCAAATGTCTATGTCTACACTCGAGGTGTTCTCGGCAACATAAGTTTTCATTGCACCTCTAAACGCGCTTTCAACCTCTAAAAACCCATATGTGTTGCTTTCGCCAGCCTCAGTGGCAATGGGCGCTCGGTTAGAGTTACCCACGCTCGCAAGAGCCGGGACATTATGGGGCGGCTGGGGGTTTGTATCTCATGCCCGCTTCACTGGCCGGGAGGTTAATGTGGCAGCACAAGTACAGTGCAACTTAGCGATATGTGCACTAAGCCTATTGGCCCTGGTGAACTGCCGGCCGCAAGTCCCACATGCCCTTGATGGAGCAAAAGGGTTCACCCAACAAGTACGTTCATGGCGCCGAGCAGCACAAGATTGCGTAAAGCCCTCTTTACAGAATGTACAGTTGAGCGAGTTGCCTCCCTGATCAGTCCTGAACATGTTACACTATGTTTGGCAAGCTTGTCTAGGTGGTTGAAGGGGCGAGCGCATCAATCGCAAATATGTGAGGCAGGCTGCCGGAATGGATTGAAGGAGCAGTTGCGTTCGTGATGCAATCCATTCCAACGAACCGTAAACACCCGGTCGCAAAAACCACACTGTAGTGCGGGTCTGCATATGTTAGGAATGGAAGGTAGGTTAAGCTACGCAGCAAAGGATGGAACCAAAGCAGGGGAACTAGGTGGTAGCATTTGTATATATATAAATATATAGTAATTTATCGCTTCACGTACATGGCAGGCAGGCCATACCAGGAGGTATCCTACAAAAAAGGATAGTATGAAAATATGTGTGTAAATATATATAGTCATAAAATAGTATAATAAAAAATAATGACTAATCAACAAGTGTGTTCATCGAGTCTCGTACCTAGGACATACATAATAGATGTTCATAGTGTGAAACAATACACGTTCCCCGGATTTATATATATATTTAGTCGCAAAGTTTGTGCTCACCAGGCCTCGGACCCAGGAGAGACAAACATATTAGATGTAAGAAGTTAATAAAGTAAAAACAATAGTACATGTTCCCAGGACTTCGAACCTTGGAGAGACACAGCATAGCACTTTATATGGTAACAGTGGAGAGTATTCGCATGAAAACTAAAGACAATGAACAGTTAATATTCAATAGTTAGTATGTAAGACCCAGATGACACATGCAATGAGAGAGTATAAACAGCAATATGGCGTGTGGTGTTACGCGCATTTAAAGGCAGCCTACACACACTAAAGACAATGAACAGTTAATATGCAATGGTCTATATGTAAAGCCTAAACAACGCACAACGAGGGAGTATAAAAAGCAATATGGTGTGCGGTGTTACGCGCAGTTCAAGGCAGCCTACACAGCAAAGTGGAAAAAATGCTACAAATATTTATACGCAGGCCCAGAAATGCCCTAGGTGACACAATTAGATAATACACTACAAAGGTATAGCCGCGGAACCTCTTCACATACTCACCAACAGATGAAACACGCACTTACCTCTAAATAGGAGAGACCTTGCGTAGAGTATCGACTATAGGCCTGATACTATCTCCCGCAGGTGTACAGAGAGAATACACGCAGCACTGCAGGTATTACAGATTAAATTGTGTGGACCCTGGACATATAGCGAGACACTTTGAGCTCAGTCGTCCAGACACGATTAACTGTGCAGGTATATAGGAGGGGTATTTATACTCTTTCTCAAATGCGAAAGAATGTCTTAGGGTGGTAACAGTCCTGTCGGATGCCCCCTCCAGCAACACAAGCTGTCGACCGCGTTTCCCGAATGACCACTTTGGCGCACAGCAGAGCACCATTATAGTTAAACCCATAACGTTAATGGGGCCACCTTGCTCCTTCCACATTCTACCTGTGCCAGGCTGAAGTAATTACTAAAAGATTATGAGACTTCACAGTGGTAGTCGGACATCCTCACTCCCCAGCTCCTCTTTGTTGGTAGGCCTACAATTTTTTTCACTTCCAAGATAAATGGTAGAAGAGGTGGCTCCTTCTTGTAGCCATCCTGTAATTATACTCCTCCGATACTAATGGCTTTACAGCTATAGCAGCATATAATGTGAATATAATAAGCGAGACAGCTCCTCCTCCTCCTCCAAGACTAATGACTTTACTGTCGCACCAGAGAGAGAATGCGCAAGCAGAGGCTTGTCTTTTCTTGTGTCCTACACAGAGACCTGTCTCTACAAGTTGGTATTTTTTTTAGTATACTTGAAATTTACCTTCCAAAGATATGTTTATTGCAGTGCTTTTAATATACTAGCATGTTTTGGTTAGGAATGTGTGTGATTGTTACCCAACAGAAATAAGAACATGACAATTTCATGACATACATATATATATATATATATATTATACATAGATTTTTATGTTAGACATCAAGATATTTATTTACAAGTAATACACTCGACAATCTCACAAGCAATACATACAGTACACATTACACTCATTAATCATGGTATTAAAACGAGTAATACAGAATATATTCTAAGCATTACATCAAGATAGCAATTAACTTAAAACATTTTTTTTAATATTTACAAGTAATACAGAATGTATTCAAAGAAGCACATCAAGACATCAATTACCTAAAAAAACTTTTTTTATATTTTTACTATACTAATTAAATATATAGTCAATTAAAACATATTTTTCACTGTGCTTTTGCAAGGAGGATAGTTGCGGCATGTCAAGATAGCCATTCAATTAAAATATTTTTTTTCACTATACATTTGCAAGCAGAGAAGTAAATAGTTGCAGCACTATTGTCTTTCTATCAGCAAATGTTAATTTGTGCACGTCCTGAAGCGCTATATTTCCCCAATTCAGACATGTTGTGACCGACAACTTCTTCTTATTCGACATTCTGCAATGAGGCGGTGCGCAGCGACGCAAAGTCGCGGACTTGGTGGCAGCAGGCTTCTTACGTTTGTCGGCAAGCAGCTCTCCTTAGTCAGCAGCAGAGTTGGTATGTTCAGCCAGCACCAAAGCCTCTTGAGGAAGGCAAACTCTTATCACATCTTGCAATAAATCGTGAGTTATAACTTCGTCTGGACCACATGGCAGGGTGGCAGGCTTCTTACGTTTGACAGCAGGCTTCTTACGATTGATAGCTGGTACCTTGTCGTCCTCCTTAGTAATGTCAATCACTGCAACGTCGGCGGCGGCAGTAGAGTTGGTAGGTTCGGCAGGCACCAAAGGCTATTAAGGAAGGTAAACTCTTATCGCATCTTGCAATAAAGCATGAGTTATAACTTTGTCCGGACCACATGGCAGGGGAGTGTCTGTTCGCATATAGTTAACGACACACCTTCCCAGAATATTGCATTCGACCATCTGCTGACATCGCTTGTACGACGACGATGAGTTGTGGACAAGCAGCCAAAGCGCTATACCGTCACTTTGCTCGATGTACGTTCTTGGCTCGACCTCGCCATCACAAACAGGTTATACAGTTGTTACGAAGCGTTACACTGCTGTAGGCTGTGTCTGGACGAAATTGCACGTTCATCTTGAGCTCACTGATGTCGACTGGCAGAGTACACAAGGCTTATATAGCACCCTGCGGTGACATAGCGTCAGTGGTTCTTGAACAATAATAGTCGTATATGCACATAAATGTTGTACATTATCTTGCAAAATTTACGCTTGATACGACATATTATTTCGCTCTCTGCCGTCGTACTGTTGTTGTCTGCTTCAACGCTCATGTTGTTGTCATTTATTTATTAACCTTATCTTATAGATTGAATTGAAGATGCAACATACCTTAGACGCGCAGGGTAGAACATATGTGGTACCACATTATTCCAGGGTGCTCGTATGTATGTGGCTTGTACATTCTTTGGTCCAGCGGTAAGCTGATCCATTATCAACTTCTAGCAAAGTAAATTTCACCTTCTTGTTCTCATTCCGTAGTTATATAATGTTTTCACATTCCGTATGTACTGCGAGAATATGCCAGTTTCAGGTAGCTCACTCTTGGGCCGGAGATTGTAGACGGCACACTAGTCGGGCCAGTAGCAGAGTAGAATTTCATAATACAAAGTATCACAAGTGTCGTGATGACCCCAAAAATTATGTTCAGAGTCACATATTTGTACTTGCTCGTGTCCCAGCTCTGGTTTAAAAAAAACTCTTATGTATCCGATAAAGTAACTCGTGTACATGTTCACGCCTTCCTGCAGAAATGCTACACAGTTACGTATATATGTTAAACATGTTGTTAGTTCCCTTCTCAATAAACACTACTGCAGCTCTGCATGTTGCTCTTCTTATATTGCAGCCAGGTACGCCTCACACGTTAACGGCGAACACATTGTATTCCACGTAATTTTACCTCTGTTCATATAAGTTGTATGATGTTCGCCGGTACAGCACTCGGTCCAGCAGGTAATTACACTACCGGTGTTGGCATTGCAAAGTTCATACACAATTGTACGAGTAAACCATACCTGGCGTATGTACTCTTTGCCTGATTTCATTGTACTAAGTGAGCAAGGCAGCTTCATTCCAGGTCTTAGGTGGTATACAGCACATGTAATTACATTACACAGTACTGAGAGAAAAATATTATCATCGGTACAGCATGCCCAGTGTTCAAGGTCGTTACATGATTCTACCTGTGACGGTTGGCCGGGTGGTTTGAAATGTGCACGTCTGTATCCTACTGTAACATCGCCCTCATACATAACTAGTGGGTTGAAGTACATGTTATGCACGTAATAAAACTATGTTAGTCATTACGAAAATTCTACGATATGCATTGACCTCCCATTGTACCTAGACTTGATGCCACCATAACTGAATCGTGCTGTTGCAGCATTAAGCCTGACCATGTCGTCATCTGATATGAGTTGGNACGATATGCATTGACCTCCCATTGTACCTAGACTTGATGCCACCATAACTGAATCGTGCTGTTGCAGCATTAAGCCTAACCATGTCGTCATCTGATATGAGTTGGATGTAGTGTGTAGGCAGCTGGATACACATCTCATTGTCAAACATACATGTTGTACATTTACTGTATGCTGACTCTGTGTGGCGAAAATCTGATGCTATGTTTACCTTGCCGATGATGAGCTCTGACAGCAGAATATATAGGATGATCCCGTTCAGCTTGGCGATTAGACATTCCATGATGAGCTGTGGATCAATACTAAAGTTCTTTGCCATTAAAGATGAACTATTTAAAATGGTCGGTGACGTTTTTTTTACCTTTGTATAGTCCATCAGATGCCATGACTTAATCAATAGTGCATTAAGACATACATGTTCTAGCAGGTCCGCATATTTCTCTCTGAACCTTCTAAACGACTATGTCGCGCACATTATACGTGACCAGTCTATCGTGAAGTATTAAGGTGTAGGCCTGGGTGAAGGCCGGTAAATTCTCTGCGGCAGTTAATTCAATCCTACAATCTACAACGCCGGATTTTAAGTGGTCGTCTTGTTTGCTATTGCCAAACACTAGGAGTGGGGCCGTATGCATTAACTTGTTCCGTTCTAGAATGGGAGCTTCTGTTTGGCCATAGTACGAACGCTGGAAATCTGCGTACATTTGGTAGGGCACCATATAAACACTGTTCGCAAAATCAATATTTAAATCGCCATAAGGATATGCTTTGGAATTTAGGTAAACCTCAAGTTCCTAATATTTACATGGTCGAATNAAATATTTAAATCGCCATAAGGATATGCTTTGGAATTTAGGTAAACCTCAAGTTCCTAATATTTACATGGTCGAATATCAAACAGTCCTTATTAATTACGTTCTGTTTACCTGCCTAAAACACTACAATTAAATTTCTTGGTTTCTCACTTGTAAAACTAGTTTTCACGTTCCAATTTACGCTTACAGAGCTCGGTATGTTAGGATACATTTCTAAACTCCAGGTACGAAAGGCCATATCTACATTTCTTCCTTTTTCTGCATATTTCAAAATTTTTACGTTCCGACATGTTCACTTGTACGTGTGGCAGTAACCAGTCAATAGAAAGTATTGAAAGTGTAGCTGCTTCTGCGCCTGTGTCCTGGAGTGCATTTGTTTGAGAGTTGGCCATTTATGTAACTATCGCCTGCTTGGAATTAATAATTATGTGCCCAAAGACTTCCGTGAACCCTAAAAGCATAGCGAGGGAGGATGCACACTTCAAATTGACTGTTGGCATAGACAGGAACCTTAAAGTCTTCCTCTATTCCCCAGCCAGCCACTTTGGAGGCCAGCAGTTGGTTATGTGTTAATGAAAGGTAATTCTTTATGTTTGCCATGATTCCAACATTATGTGTGGCATCTAATTCACAGCCATTAAATTCATAGGAGATTCTATTAATCATGTGAAGTTTACCATTTCTAATGATTTTAGTTGTTGTTGGTAGTGCATTACCCGCCCTCGTCAGCATCCCTTGGAAATGAAAATAAGAATTACATGGTGCTGTGTAAATATCTTGGATTTGTACGGGAATCCGCACCTCGTACGAGGCTACGCACAGGACTAGAACATGATGCGAAAAAGTGTGGATATCAGCTATTGTGATCACCTCTTCGAAACCGACCGGCTCGCTTACATTTAAAATTTCGACGTTGATATTTACTTTTGACCATTAAACCTAATCGTGTAAGGAAACGAACATTTTCAGAAGTTAGCGGACTGCGTGCTTGCCTCGTACTGACTTAAGGTGTGACGCGATAAGTCCCTTTATTTACTTTCATATGCTTAATTTTCAGCCCCATTTTTCCACAGATACAAATGCACTGTTATTTCCTCACCTCGAAAATTAATCAAATGACTTTCTTGGTCTACTATGGAAACGATTACTTCCTGTATGTTCTCTATCGCGACTGGCGCATATATGAGTGTTGATGGATGCTCACGAGTTTAAATTCCGGTGCCACATTTGCAGAGAATTCATGTAAGGTCTGGCTTGGTTTACCATTGAGATATGAGCTGCTAACTAAGTTACAGTTTAATGTGATAACATTCAGGGGAAAAATATTTACCGGCAGGGTATGTACTTGGGTTTCATTTGCCTCGTATTTCGCGTTTTCAAATCCCAGTATGGTGGCAAGAGTATCGTTTTGCTAAAATTCTACCTACCCCATACAACCCATCTTGCTGTGCAGAGTATTAGAATTTCCATGCAGTAATTAAGTCACGTCCAGTTCCAGCTTGCATTTAAGATAATCCCAAATATCTTCAATCTAGTACGAGCCAGTAGGTATGCATACTGAAAAATATTTTTGGAAATCTATCACAGCAATAAACCATGCGCCTGTCAGCCTTAGCAGTTGAAAATGTACTGAATGTTATTCAGATGTATTACCTGTAACAATGGAAGTGATCGACATGACTGCAACATCACTTGTATTGTGTTGGTTTTAAGTAACTAGGAAACGTAAGCATAAGTCCCAGCAATTCCAGTCCTGCGGACGCTGTTCTGTCTCATGGTTATAATAAATTCTATGGCCTTCAAAATATTTTTTCAGTTCAGACGGTGCCCTCAAATTTCCTAAGCTGTCGTAATATTCAACTGTGTTCCCATCCATTATATATGCCGTCCAGTGTGTGGCAGACCTCGAACTCATATCTAAATTCACTATTCCGCATTCTACCTGTCTCGGCCGCTGTGGATGTGCGTCTCGCATAAACACCCCATGGAAATTATTAATTTTTAATTTTCGTGAAAAGTTACGCAAATCTATATTTGTTAATGGACTGCCGGGCAGTTCACTTAGCACTTCCTCTTTCGCCATCGACATATGCATTTTGTTCCCCTGCTGTGATACGGGTGCAAGTATAAGCCTTTTCCCATTTTTTTTTTGTGCAGCAAGGATTTCCATACGTTTATTATGTCGTAATTGTTCTGCTAATTGCTTATTTCCATCTTTAGCACTATTCATGGCTCGAGCTATCCTGCTGGCACCTACTGTCAGCGATCCCAAAAGTCATATAGCTGGTAGCAGAAACACAAATATTCCTCCGTGCTTTACTTTCCTGCTCTTCTTCTTAGCTGTTCGCCTAAATCTAATACCCATTCCACTTTTAACTTTACCCTTCATTATTTTCCCAACAGTTTACACTGCCAATCGTTCGCCGAGCTTAGAGTTGGCCGAACTGCCTATTGCTATCACTGTATTCGCAAGGATTGTGTCAGCTGCGTGCCTATATTTCAAGTTACCGCTCTCAGCGTACAAAATATCATGCGCCTTTCAGGAAGCGTCTAGAGTATTTATAGGGATGTCACCATGTTGAAGTCTACAAGCTAGACACATTCCAGGACTACAAAATTTGTAGCCTGGAATGTGGGTCTCAAATGTAGGTTATTTAATAATGAATATACGAGACCGGCTCTGTTCTTGACCCCGCAGGGCATAGCGTGAAACTGACTGATGTATTGTTTAGTGTAAGGACTTTATAAGGCCTGTGAATTGCTTCGAACGTGGACTACTCGGTACGAGAGTCTTCTGGCCTGCTTGGAGTGTGCAGGACCCCACCCTCCTGCTTGCCGCGTGCCGNGCTATCACTGTATTCGCAAGGATTGTGTCAGCTGCGTGCCTATATTTCAAGTTACCGCTCTCAGCGTACAAAATATAATGCGCCTTTCAGGAAGCGTCTAGAGTATTTATAGGGATGTCACCATGTTGAAGTCTACAAGCTAGACGCATTCCAGGACTACAAAATTTGTAGCCTGGAATGTGGGTCTCAAATGTAGGTTTATTTAATAATGAATATACGAGACCGGCTCTGTTCTTGACCCCACAGGGCATATCGTGAAACTGACTGATGTATTGTTTAGTGAACGGACTTTATAAGGCCTGTGAATTGCTTCGAACATGGACTACTCGGTACGAGAGTCTTCTGGCCTGCTTGGAGTGTGCAGGACCCCACCCTCCTGCTTGCCGCGTGCCGGCCTCTCTCCCCTCCACATTTCCTAGCAATCGTAAGCCGGCAGCCATTTTTGCTTCTCCAGGTGGCCATGCACTGGCCCCCCTCTTCCCCTCGCCCGGCTTGCCACGCACCAGCAAGGTCCCGAGGTATTCCTCTCCAGCTAGCGCGACAGACGGGTGCCTCTAACGAACCGGGGTCTGCGCCGCCTTCTTCCACCTCCCCACTACAGTTCCGAGCGCCACCTTCAGCATGGCCCATGGTCGCACAGTCTCGGCACTGATGCAAAACCGATTAAGATTTGCTGGCTGCTAACGAGTCACATTTAAAGTAACTATTATGGAGGTCTGCCTTAAGCACCCAGGTATTAAAGCTTGGAGGTAAACCATACCATTTGACAAACGAACTATCGTTCTTCGTACGAATCACTTTCTCAACCAAATAAGTGTCTGGATATTTAGTAGGCATTATTTCCTGCTTGTAAAACAACCTTTTATCTGCTAGCCATTTAAAACTTCAAGTACATAAGTTTGTGGTTTGTAATACCGGATCTTTGCAACACAAAAAATTTCTACACTCCAATTCGGCAATTAACTTTAAGAGAAAACATTTTTAAGACGTGAAATGCGCAAACAATCGTCTATTTTCGCTTTCAGCTTACGTGAATCTAGAACTTTTGTGTGTTTAATCACTGTTCATAGCAACGAATTGTCTTTTACATCTACTAGATGCATACAAATTGTCCTCTGTTTTCTATTATTGTAATTATTTATTAATCAGAGTAGAATATCCAGCCAGGTATAAATTCCTTGTGCCGAGAATTCTCACCACATATGATTTTTGAGCGTTCTGTTAAACCATTCAACTATAGATACTTTTTTTTATCACTAAATGTGCTATAATGGTTAATTTTTTTCTGTTGCATTAGTGCTCGGAATGGTTTATTGTATAATTCCTTGCCTAAGTCTGTTCGCATATTTCTCTGCGAACACTTACCGCCTTACACCGAAGTCATAGCCTTGGCCACATACATTCCTATCTTACATCTGATGGGAACGGCCCATGCGAATTTACTGTAACAGTAGATAACTGTTAACATGTAACAAAAGCCGTTATTTATAGAACCTTAAGGNTGGCCCATGCGAATTTACTGTAACAGTAGATAACTGTTAACATGTAACAAAAGCCGTTATTTATAGAACCTTAAGGTTGCATTTCCACCAAATCCACTTGATACAAGTCATAAAGGCCAAACAGCTGTACCCGTCTTCTAATGTAATTTTTCCGTGATGGTTAGTGTATTTCAGCGGTGATTTCTGCACTAGACATTATTTCAGTATACATAACACCCTTCATGTAGTTCTTCAATAATATTCACAATCTCATTGGTGTGTGAATTATTTCCGGTCTGATGGGATGCGAAGAGTAGACGAAGACGTGTGACTAACTCATTCACATCAATCCAGTAAACAAACTCGGACTGACTGCCGTTATCAAGTTTTGTGATCAGCCGCTAGTTAAGCCGACGTCCGGAAACAAATGTGATGAAATGTCGAATTTAGGGTGTGTTTCATATTTATATGTGTTGGCATATATGTTGTTATCGGTTAAATGCGCACTAGTATTATAAAGCAATTTTTAATATTGATTAAGCACTTCCAGAGAGAATTCGTCTGGTCTGTACTTAAATAATAGTTCGTACAAGCCAGGAGAAGCGTGAATAAGTTCGCTTTCGATCTGTACATAATCATCGGGTAGGAAAAATATCTGTGTATTACCTAAATACCATTTTTTATTCCTTCTGTAAACTCCATAAATGCTATCATTAAAACGACTTGTATAAGATGTTAGATAATTATGAACAGTGGCAGAGTGAGAACTCCCCCTTTTTGTAGGTTTTCATTCATCCAACGAAACTTTGTCTGCAATTGGCTTTAATTCANGGCAGAGTGAGAACTCCCCCTTTTTGTAGGTTTTCATTCATCCAACGAAACTTTGTCTGCAATTGGCTTTAATTCATTTTCAGTCTTCACGTCAGGATGAATAGACGGTTTATTTAGTGCATCCAGTCAGGATGTGATTGGCTGAAAATAATGTTGCAATACTGCATCACATTCCAACCAAACCCGCTTAGCCTGCATATACACAGCCCCGAACACTGGCGATAACGCGAGTCAAGTCATCGACGGCCGAAGACATATTACTAACATTATTAGTGAAATGTATGTGTACTTTATATTAAATAATTGCTCTGCGTGCAATTGTGTTGACAATTCGATCTTCGAAAGTATTGAGTTGTTTGAGTATTGCAGTATGTATGTTCGCTCAATGCTGTCATTTCTCATCGTCTGTACGAATATCATTAAAATAACGGATAATTCTGTGTCGTATTTGTTCTTCAATGTCTAGCATACTACTAATCAAACTACGGTTATGACTGTCCATTTTGTCAAGGATACTTATAATTTGTTCATTGGTCATCCCCTCAATTATCGCGCTAAATTTGGTCTCGAAGCCAACTACACTCTCCTGCTGGGTATGCAGCCCAGCCACACTTTTAACGTATGTATTTTCTTGTTCGTCAAGTTTCGTTGAGAGATTTGTAAAACCCTTACCCACAGTTTGTTCGTGCGCTGTTTGAACTGAAGTGAGCTTGATGTTCATAGCAGTCAGCTTGCCCGCACTCTCATTCGCTATGCGAAAATTATCTTTCAATGTTGACGCGAGAGTTGTAAGTGACCTATATCCCCCAAATCTGTAAGTTGTGCTTCCACTGCAGGCAGCTTACTCGCCACTGCGCTTCGCATGTTATTTGTTAAAGTCTGAAAATGTTTTGTCATTGCAACGGACAACATACTGATGGCATTGAGGTTCTATTCTAACTTCTTGTTTAATGTATACAATGCAGTCGTATCATTTATGTGGCTGGCGAGTTTAGTGCCGAGTCCGCCCACTTGCTTGCCCACATCGATAATTTTTTCTCCATAGCTGACATCAAGCTATCTTTCACATCGATTTTATGTACTTCATTGGCTAATTTGCCAAGCTGCGTGTCCAACTTGGTAGACAGTACATTTTTGTTGGCGAACATGCAGCCCTCCTTGGCTACTAGGTGCGATTCCATTTCTAGGTTGCTCTCGGACTTAAGGTGACTGTCTAGCAGTGCTGTGAGCCCCGCTAGCACTCTGGCACAGATATGCTCTCCCATATTGTCGATTTTTTTCTCCATCGCCGATATCCTACCTCCTAATGTGGTTACTTTCAACAAGTCTTCGGATATTTTGTGTTGCTGCGCCTCCATTTTGGTAGACAGTACATTCGTGTTGTCGGACAGCCTACCTTCCACTTCTTCGAGTGCGTCTCCGCTAGTAACGGCCTTTAGGCGGGATACATTTTCAATTAATGTTCAGAGGTGTACATTTATGTTCGTGGTCAATATATTAGTATCGTAAAATCTTTTTTCCACCGTAGTGAGTTTCCCACCCAACACAGATAATTTCTTAACATCGTTGGTTAATGTGTGTAATTCACATGAAATACCTGTGTGTATTCTGCTTGCTATTTGCTCTCCCATATCGTTCAGCGTTGTCTCTACAGCATTGATTCGAGTCATGCCTGCCAATAATGTGCGTAGATGTGTCTCGATACTGGTTTGGAGTGAGGCCACCAGACAAAACGCCTCCGATGTAATGCTGCACACAAAGGATATGTTCACGGCATCTGCGTCATGCCTGGGAATGCCCAGGTTCTTGGCCCACTTCCTGTCGAAGCTACAATTTCCATCTGTCAAATTGCATATCACTATTTACATGGTCCGAGTATATGTGTTGTAAATTCATGTCGTCCATACGAAATATGGCCAGGAAATTAGCATTGTCACATAAAAGCTTTTTAGGCATGCGTGAATGTTTGGCACAGATAAATAACATCCACTCGCATATAGCATCCCATACTGAAATATCGCAGGATATTTGTTTCTTTTTCGCATGCCACAGTGTCGAAAATAAACACAGAGTTCGGTAATGCTTCATCTGGCTGTATAACTGATCCATTTTCACTAAAGGGGAAATAGCGCAGCCCCTCAATGGCATGCAGTATCAGTGCTAGACGTAAACACTTTGGCTGGTGCAGAGATTTCGAATAAAGGTACATGTTTTAGAATTTGATATGTTTCGGTTCATCTAAAAGACTGACAAGGCCGCACGGTTTCCCAGAATTAGATGGACTACATATCATTGTGCAAACTGTTACCGGCAATAATTTTTCATGGCGCGATTTAAATGTGCTGGTTTCCTCTTTTTC
Source organism: Clitarchus hookeri (assembly GCA_002778355.1). Taxonomy (NCBI): domain Eukaryota; kingdom Metazoa; phylum Arthropoda; class Insecta; order Phasmatodea; family Phasmatidae; genus Clitarchus; species Clitarchus hookeri. The sequence goes on along the minus strand of NQII01000785.1, from coordinate 661,587 downwards.
AATGTTACTTATACGCACAGGTAGCCTAGTTTGCTGCATGGCAATCTTTATTATACTGCTAAGCAAATCTGGTAATCTGTATTACTTATATGTTAATTTTTTTGGAAAGTGTAAGATCTTGCGATCTGGCACCTGTGTTGGCCCGNCAGACTTAAGGTGACTGTCTAGCAGCGCTGTGAGCCCCGCTAGCACTCTGGCACAGATATGCTCTCCCATATTGTCAATTTTTTTCTCCATCACCGATATCCTACCTCCTAATGTGGTTACTTTCAACAGTCTTCGGATATTTTGTGTAGCTGCGCCTCCATTTTGGTAGACAGTACATTCGTGTTGTCGGACAGCCTACCTTCCACTTCTTCGAGTGCGTCTCCGCTAGTAACGGCCTTTAGGCGGGATACATTTTCAATTAATGTTCAGAGGTGTACATTTATGTTCGTGGTCAATATATTAGTATCGTAAAATCTTTTTTCCACCGTAGTGAGTTTCCCACCCAACACAGATAATTTCTTAACATCGTTGGTTAATGTGTGTAATTCACATTAAATACCTGTGTGTATTCTGCTTGCTATTTGCTCTCCCATATCGTTCAGCGTTGTCTCTACAGCATTGATTCGAGTCATGCCTGCCAATAATGTGCGTAGATGTGTCTCGATACTGGTTTGAAGTGAGGCCACCGGACAAAACGCCTCCGATGTAATGCTGCACACAAAGGATATGTTCACGGCATCTGCGTCATGCCTGGGAATGCCCAGGTTCTTGGCCCACTTCCTGTCGAAGCTACAATTTCCATCTGTCAAATTGCATATCACTATTTACATGGTCCGAGTATACGTGGTGTAAATTCATGTCGTCCATACGAAATATGGCCAGGAAATTAACATTGTCACATAAAATCTTTTTAGGCATACGTGAATGTTTGGCACAGATAAATAACATCCACTCGCATATGGCATCCCATACTGAAATATCGCAGGATATTTGTTTCTTTTTCGCATGCCACAGTGTCGAAAATAAACACAGAGTTCGTTAATGCTTCATCTGGCTGTATTACTGATCCATTTTCACTAAAGTGGAAATGGCGCAGCCCCTCAATAGCTTGCAGTATCAGTGCTAGACGTAAACACTTTGGCTGGTGCAGAGATTTCGAATAAAGGTACATGTTTTAGAATTTGATATGTTTCGGTTCATCTAAAAGACTGACAAGGCCGCACATTTTCCCAGAATTAGATGGACTACATATCATTGTGCAAACTGTTACCGGCAATAATTTTTCATGGCGCGATTTAAATATGCTGGTTTCCTCTTTTTCAATGTTACTTATACGCACAGGTAGCCTAGTTTGCTGCATGACAATCTTTATTATACTGCTAAGCAAATCTGGTAATCTGTATTACTTATATGTTAAATTTTTTGGAAAGTGTGAGATCTTGCGATCTGGCACCTGTGTTGGCCCGGCGGGTACATAATTAGTTTTTAACGACGTCTGTTGTTGGCAGGGTGAGTTTTTCGTACAGGTAGTATTGATGGGACCACGTTTATAACACTCTGTGGCGACATTAATGCTCCTGCCAGGACCTAATTCTTTTTTAACGATGTCTGATGTGGGCGGGCTGATTTTGTCGTACAGGCAGAAATTTATGTGTGACATTTATAACACTCTGTCTCGCCATGATGGCCCTGGTCGAGACATAATTCGTTCTTAACGTTGCCTGATGTGGCGATGTGGAGAGATAATTAAGTCCGGCGCACTTGCATATATAAGCTACTCACATTGGTTAGTATTCAGTTTGCCTTCTCGGGAAGACGCATTGCTATTCGATCTGTTGGAGACTATTTCTTACATTCACGTATTATTATATAAAATACCTACAAGTTTTACACATGCATTACCTGAGAAAATATAGATCACGGTGGAATATATACAGGATGATTCTAAAATCATTATAAAAACTTTGAGGGGTGGTAGGGCACTCTAAAACAAACAATTATTATATAGGAATTTATGGACGGAAGTGGCGCATTGAGGCACAAACACAAACATAACACATGACATGCAAAACATTGTTTATTTACAACGTCGCTGCTAAATTCCTTTTACAGCAATGTTTATAATAATTGCTCAAAATTGCTACCACCGACAGTAATGCAAGCTTGGTATCGTCGGTGGAGTGATTGGCGAACAGATTCAAATACGCAGGGTATTTCACGTACCCGTGCAGCCGCACAGGAAAGTCGAGCGACGAGGTCTTCAATGGAATCAACTGGAGTCTCGTAATTAGGGCTTTCGAATTCCCCTATAAGAACAAATCGAGAATCGATAAAAAGGTATTTAGCGGCGATGTTGTTAATAAACAATGTTTTGCATGTCATGTGTTATGTTTGTGTTTGTGCCCGCACGTGGGAATCGTGCTGGACGACGCCACTGATCGGCGGGCTTTCTCGGGGATCTCCCGTTTCACCCGATCTTTCNCAAATTCCCCTATAAGAACAAATCGAGAATCGATAAAAAGGCATTTAGCGGCGATGTTGTTAATAAACCATGTTTTGCATGTCATGTGTTATGTTTGTGTTTGTGCCTGCACGTGGGAATCGTGCTGGACGACGCCACTGATCGGCGGGCTTTCTCGGGGATCTCCCGTTTCCCCCGATCTTTCAATCCGGCGCTGCTTCGTACTTGCCTCGTTTCACCCTCATCGGCTCTCAAGACCATGTTGCCGCAACACGTCACTTCCGCCCATATATTCCTATACAATAATTGTTTGTTTTAGTGACCTCTAACACCCCTCATAGTTTGTCCCATGATTTTATAATCACTCTGTATAACTACTGAATATAAATACTTACAAGTTATACACTGGCACTAATCAGCACATATGTATTACACAACATATCCATTACATTAAAGAATCAATTTTTTTAAATACTAAGTGTAAAAAAACTTGTAGAGTGCTCATCTTTAAACTCTAACATGTACTGTGCCTCTGTGGCGGCGCCCACATGTCAAAACAAATATGGCCACTGTGAAACATAATACTTTGGGAATTTTAATTCACAGACCTATTTTCATGTCAAAAAAAATATGGCCAATGTGCTATTCGTTGCATCACTGCGGCACCCTATGTTCGGGAATTACCATCAACTATGGTTATAAGTTCGCATAGGGCTTAAATAATTATGTATAGAATTTGGAAGACTCCTCAATCCTCATTGCCCAAAAATGAGTCATTCCCCCACATTGTAGAATCATTGAACAAATCTTGAAAAAATAAAAAATTGAGGGAAATTAGGGAAATTTTTAGGGAAATTTCGAGGGGAAAATGGACATATTTAGGGAAACAGGGACATTTCGAGGGAAAGGGACACCAAAATTATGGTCACTGGCTGCAAAAATGGCCGTCATGGTGGTGGAATGCAAGAGCATGATGTGGCCACCAGCAGCCATCTTGGCCTCCCTGTCAGGAAGCTGTGTTCGAATCGGCTATATAAAACTACTGGAGTGGGTGGTTTTTACATGGAATGGACTGGGTTCTGGTCCAACTGAACCTATAAAATATTGGAAACGGTTATGTTCAGCTACTTGTAGACCACTTGCAGCCATTCATGAACTTCATTTACCCACACAACGATGGGATTTTTATGAATGACAGTGCGCCATGTCACCGGGCCACAACTGTTCGCGATTGGTTTGAAGATCATTCTGGACAATTCCAGCGAATGATTTGGCCACCAAGATCGCCTGACATGAATCCAATGGAACATTTATGGGACATAATCGAGAAGTCAGTTCGTGCACAAACTCCTGCACTGGCAACACTTTCGCAATTATGGACGTCTATAGAGGCAGCATGGCTCAATATTTCTGCTGGGGACTTCCAACGACTTGTTCAGTCCATGCCACGTTGAGTTGCTGCACTTCGCGGGGAAAAAGGAGGTCCGACACGATATAAGGAGTTTTCCCATGACTTTTGTCACCGCAGTTTAAGTACGTACGTGAATATCCCAAGCGGGGAACATAAAAAAAATACGCGGAAATTCCAGATTAAAAGTCGCACCATTGCGTGAATTTCAGTAATGTAATCATCCATTATTTGAGTTCCTGTAGAAATTAAGATTTTGTTGCTGATAAAGGAAACGTCGCGTTTAGTGTCGTCCTCTTTATCAGCAGCAAAAGGTATTATGGTCGTAAACACTAAACTATAAACTGTCACGGTTTTATTTAGGTAAAACGACTCAACAAAGTGTAGTTTTTAAAAATATTGATAAATTTGAAAGTACCAAATCTACCAGAGATATTTTTATTTGGTATGGGTATAAATACTTCGGAACTACATTCTTCTTTTTACTTCCTTAACAACACAACATCGATAGTGATACTTTCTGTCTCATATAAGTTGGCGAGATTTGGACAGGTTTGCGAAAATCAGAACCACAAATTCCATAGCAGTGAAACTACTTTTACCATCATTGCCAAAGCCTTGTATCAACTGAAACTAGACGCTTCATTATCTATATTTTAATGTTTTGCCATAAAAAAGAAAAAATTAATTTTTAATTAAAATATTTATATAAATTTTAAATTAACGTCGTATGCTTTTTTTTACTAAAAGTGATTATTTTGTTTTTATAAACTGTATTGAGTATGTATCCAGAACATCTACTAAATATAAATACATGATAATTTTACGTCCTAAGTTGTCTGTATACGCGACTCGGTGATGACTTTCAATCTCAGCGACGCCATTCTACCTTGGCACGTGCTTTTTCTGTGATCTTGCGATCTTGGCTCTCTGTTATATTGTTTTAAGTGTTTTAGAATTTTATAATTTATTTAGGATAGTTAGAATATATACTTAAATTATATTGCAGTGTTTTCTAATTGAAGTATAATTTTTACGTAATATTTCGGCACGTATGTTTAGTCACCTCAACTCGTCTAGCCTTTTGTATTCTGGCTTTTTGTTTAGTTGAATTTTAGTTAGCATTAAGCTTTTGAATTAGTCTGTATTTACTAAGGTGTTTTGCACGTAAGAGTTTTGTCTGTAAACTAACTTAAATCGTTTATTTATATCCTTTGCCCATATAGGCCTACTTGTTGGATTAGTTATAAAATCTCAGCATACTCTTCTAGGTACCTTATTTGTATGTTAATTGTGGAATAACCAAATTTTAAGTACAATTTTAATAGATGTACTTTTTATAGTCTTAGTTTATATTTTCTTTGCATTACTAACCTATATATTTGTATTTTAGAGTTTTTGTTCTATACCGCTTGTAGGTATTTTCGATTACATTTTTAAATTTATTCCTGATTTACTGTAACTGCACAGTATTTCCGTGGAGTGGTCGAAGTAGCTTTGCTGTATACACTTTTTAGTGGATAGTGTATTTTAAGTTACTAGCTTTTATTTTTCCTAAATTCGGTACTTCGGAAATGAACCGGTCACAGAATCCCATTACGAACCGTCAGAGGCAGGCAGACAATATCCGTGCGGCGAAGCAAGTGGACGAAATGATTCGCACTCGCCAGATGGAAAGGTGTTTAGTCATCAATAAAATTGCAGAAATTCTTGTTATCTCCGCTCGAACTGTCAGCAGGTATGTAAAAAGTAACGTTGTGTGATATTTTATTGTTTTGATATGTTGTATAGCCTTGTTATGTATGCACTATACATTTGACATGTTCCATATCACCGAATGCCGATAAAAAACATATAAATGAATGAGATAACGAAAAATTATTTGCATGTTGACGACATATATAATTGAAGTCCAAAATTTTGAAACACTTTTATAAGTCTTAGCATATTTAATGAACAACTAAACATGTGAAAATTTATTCTTCATCACAATGAAAAGTTTTATAATAGACCACTAGAATATTGCTATGCTCTATAAATTATGTAAAAAAAATTGAAACGGTGCCTGTATATCATATTAACTGAAAATAACGAACAAATTTTACCGAGAAATTGTATATATCGACATTATTTATCCAACAGAACAATAAATTACTAGGGGCATTACGATATTGACACTACATACTACCAAATGCGTTAGTGGAGAGGGCTATGAAGGTCGGGGAAATTGTGGAGTGAAACACGTTAAAACCTGTACGTTTATGCAAAGTCCATGTCATTTAAGTTNAATGAAGGTCGGGGAAATTGTGGAGTGAAACACGTTAAAACCTGTACGTTTATGCAAAGTCCATGTCATTTAAGTTCCCTTACCACGTTAAAGCGTAATTACTAGTTACACTGAGCACAAATTTACTAGAGGCATCACAAAAGTCACATTACATACTACAAAATTTGATAGTGGATAAGGCTATGAAGATGAGGGGAAATTGTGGGGTGAAACGCGTATAATGTACGTAAATTACATGTTATTTGGGTTCGTTAACCCCCTTAAATACAAAAAAACCTAACCCATCTCAACCCAACTTTACAATTTATGGTTATAAGTTGGGAAGGGGGGGGGAGGTCATGCCGACACGAGATATTGTATTATTAGATATATAATAAGTAACCTAGCGTCGGTTCATCCAAACCTCTGTGATTCACCTATCATGAAGTTAGGTTGAATTTTTTTAGGTCTTCTGCATTTAAAAGGCTAGCGGTAGAAAAACGAAAAATTTTCATTTCCTGATGTCACATTCAATATTACACAGTAAAATTAACTACACTTACTTTCCACACAAAAACTATAGTATAAATGAAGTTACTCACCCATATGATTAGCGAATATATGTCCTTTGTGACTTATTGACTTTAACACCTGATATACTTCCGGCCGTCCCGGCCGGATATTGATAACGTTATCAACTCACTTCCGGTGACGCAACAACTCTCAACTGACAAAACCATTTTCGTAAGTGTTAAAGGGAACATTGGTGTGGAATGAATAAGTATAGTAAAATAACACCTAATAAATGTATTAAAATTATACACTATATACAAAATGTATATAACCCAATACATGAATGTCACATTGACATTGCGTAACTTGTTTAACAAACACATCATCACCTTTAGGAACATCACAACTGAAACCTCCAATGTTCCGGAAAACGGTTATTGGATAGTGCCTTCTACTCCTATAACGTGTAGTACGCATTTTAACTGTGAATAACTAATTCCGTTCACAAGTTCGTGTTTCTCCAACGATTTTACNCTATAACGTGTAGTACGCATTTTAACTGTGAATAACTAATTCCGTTCACAAGTTCGTGTTTCTCCAACGATTTTACTAACCGGTGAAGTGAGTTGATTACTGATAACCTTATCAACTTACTTCCGGTAACGCAAAAAATCTCAACTGACAAAGCCATTTTTCGGAGCATTGGAGATTTCATTTGTGATGTTGCTAAAGGTGGTGATGTGTTTGTTAAACAAGTTACGCACATCAAGAGAGTTATGTTTTGCTTTCTATACTGTATAGATTTGGTATACAGTGTATGACAAGTAATCCTGGTAGTGGACTTTTGGAAATGTGTTTTTTCCGCCGTGCTCACAACAGTTCAGGTGCTTCTGTTTCTTACATAAATCACATCGATGTTCGTGATATTATATGTTGGAAGACTTTTATCTCCATGAAAGTGTTATAAATCAGAAGGTGTTTTGTTTCGAAAAAATTTTGTTAATGGGTGTTAGATTTAGTTGNCTATAACGTGTACTACGCATTTTAACTGTGAATAACTAATTCCGTTCACAAGTTCGTGTTTCTCCAACGATTTTACCAACCGGTGAAGTGAGTTGATTACTGATAACCTTATCAACTTACTTCCGGTAACGCAAAAAATTTCAACTGACAAAGCCATTTTTCGGAGCATTGGAGATTTCATTTGTGATGTTGCTAAAGGTGTGTTTGTTAAACAAGTTACGCATATCAAGAGAGTTATGTTTTGCTTTCTATACTGTATAGATTTGGTATACAGTGTATGACAAGTAATCCTGGTAGTGGACTTTTGGAAATGTGTTTTTTCCGCCGTGCTCATAACAGCTCAGGTGCTTCTGTTTCTTACATAAATCACATCGATGTTCGTGATATTATATGTTGGAAGACTTTTGCTCTCCATGAAAGTGTTATAAATCAGAAGGTGTTTTGTTTCGAAAAAATTTTGTTAATGGGTGTTAGATTTAGTTGGGATAAAATAGCTTCCTAAAAGTATTTTTACATCCCTTTTTAAGTAAACGTTACCTCAAAGGTAGATGTATAATTATCCTAAAATAGTGTAAGAATCATTGGTTATTCTTGTGCGCCAACTTAGGTTTGTAATTCTTTTTGTTTGTAGTGCACATAACTTGAGTGGTACAGATATATATTTATTGGCATAGGCTATTACAATTACTGCGCTCTGTGCATTCGCCAAATGTAGTGAATTTTTTTGTTCCAGTTATAGTTTGCACTCGAAGGGTGCGCACAGAGTAAATTTCTTTGCTGCACCACTTCAGTAATTTGAAATACATAGCATGTAAAAGAACAATATAATTGAGAGTAAGCATATTACATGAAATGATCTTATGAAGAACGTTATTGACAAAATCTTTCAGGAATAAATATTTTAAATTTCCCAAACAGGTGCAATTACTTTTATCAGTACTGTAACTAGAAATAAACATTGCTGTATAAATTTTATAGATGAAATAATTAGGGTTATACTAAAAAAAATACAGTATTTTCGTTGATTTAATTTTATTCTGTGTAATAAATTTAATTCCATTTTTATTTACTATAATTGTAGGTTTTCTGGTGACAAGTTAATTCTGTATGAACAGGACCAACCAGGTAATCTTGTCCTTAGTAATCACGTGTCACATCAACTTTTTTCAGTTTTCAGTGCACTTCTAGTGAAGTCAATTACAGGAGAGTGTGTAAGCATAGTGTGAAATCCATTTCCATGATAACACGTGACACTGGATACAATCCTGGAATCCTTGTAAAACAGTGGTGATGTCGGGTTCCATGGGAGTAGGGCTTCTTTGCATCGACTGCTTCTCAGGCTGGGATTCTCATGGAAGAAGACTGATCCTCGGACGGTGCTTTTGGAATATCCGAAAATCTCAGGATTGTGAAGAGATTTCCTGGGGCAATATCAGAAGCTGAAGGAAGAAGGTTGGATGTTCCTGTACATGGACGAGACATGGATTTTCTCTAAAGGTATGCACTTTTGGTATCAATATATACTTGCGACATAGCCATATTTTTCAACTACTTTTTTTTTGGGTTGCAATAATAGGATATTGTTAGTTGTGCATTACTCATGGCAGAAGCACTGTAAGAACTTCTCTAGTACTTTGCTAAAACAACATACAAAATTACTATGGCTGAGTCAATATACCATTTTTTCAAATTCTGCTAATACATTGCCTTAAAAACAGATACTGCCAATGATCGAAACTGATACTAATATTAAAAATAATGTTATAGATTTATATTAATGAGAACATCTAAATGCAGCAATGAAACGTAAGTATTCAACAAACCGGTCTTTATTTGAGCACAAATCTTGAAAAAGACCAAAAAACATTATGTATACTAGTATAGGAACTGTGAGCGCTGTAGTAAAATTTGTTCACAAATTGTTTATCGAAAACACAATTGTAACGTTAAATTTAATGGACATTATGTGCTTGACTAATTTTTATATTAACTAGCTATGTGCTGTGACTTTTCCTGCACGTACAACCTGAAGTAGCAACTATTTTCCATTGGTGAAGGATATCTTTGTACACCACATTAGTGGTGCTGCCCTCACGTGCTAGGAATACGGGTTGGTAAGCGAGCTTACTCTGGAGCAGGCCATGTGAGAATCAGTCGTCTCTCGTGTCTTTATATGGCACTGTTTTCAATGGTCTGTGGACCTCAGCTGTGGTCATAGCAAAACAGGACTTTAGGGGAAATGGCAGTTCCATACATTTGAAAAAATACCCAAATATAATTACTGTATACATGGTATGAAAAGTTATTTCACCTCCAGTCCCGCAATCACATTTAGTGAAGGCTATGGCCTCAATTGCATTTTATGCGAATCCTTTACTTGTAGTCCGGTGCCACTGTAGAAGTTTGGCAGTTGGTTTCGGAGTAACATTACTGAAGACCCCAGCTTGAGGAGAACATTTTGTGTTTAATAATTTTCTTATAAATATGTTGGTTTGAAATTTACAGACATGAAGGCAATCCAAAATATCCCAAAAAAAAAATTTCAGATTTCGATGGTATTGGAAGTTTTATTAATATCAAAATATATCTGGGTACAAAATGCACTCTTATAGAATCACGTAAGGAAAATTAAAACATAGCAAATATTTTACTGATGGCGCAGATTATGAAAATGTACTACGCGTGTATTTATCAATCCTGCATAGTTTGAGAAATTTTCCTGCAATTTTAAGGAAAATACAACTTTTACAAAAAAAAATTTTTAAAGCTACAAACATGGCAATGATATAATTAATACAAATTCTGGATAACATGCCATATAAAACATCGTTAACCCATTTTCGCCCTATCTAGGGCTTTAATTTCAAAAAATTGTGAAATAATTTTTTAAGCATTTGTATACCTAACCTTTTAAACTAACTGTCATAATATCTTAACAGGATAGTGAGCTGGTAGGGATTCCCCAAAAAAAAAGATCTCTTTTCGTTATATTAGGGATTGATCTTCAAAAAATCCAGAAATGTGTTGTAAAGTATTTATATAAGCGATCCTTAAATTTCCTTCCTTCTGCATCAAGCGATTTGGGTTGTGTATTGAAAAGTGACTCATTGCTGACTGTTTCTAATAGAGTATTTCAGATTTATAATCTCTATATATTTGTGGGCACGACGGGAATATATGCATTGTTCTTAGGTGCGTGTGGTGAGAATGTGTGGTTTCTGGTATAGAGTATTAAGGTGTAGGTTATATTATTATGGTTTGTTTTTAAGATAACAGTAGTATATAATTGTTACTGGGATAAGAAAATATTCGTAGCATACCATCCGTAAGAAATACACAAGAGCCATATACTTGAATAAGTGGAGAAATAACAAATACAATAGCGTCTGCATAAAGCAATGGCAAATATACTTTTTTACTGATGCCACCGATACAAATACTGTTTTGATTAGCTCATGTTTTTACGTCGCAAGAAAGATTCATAAAAATATTGGTAGCAATATCGAAAGATTATCGTTGCACATACGATTCAATATATATCAACCCACATAGCTATGGTGCTCGTTCATGGGCAGAATCGCACCTATAGTGTATTTTCCACTTATAAACGAACATCTCTAACTGAAAATGTTGGTGGTATTACGAAAGTAAAAAATACGTTTATATAAAAAAATAATTTTTTTCTGTTGAATGTAAATACTCACTAAACATTTGCAGTGTATTTGTGTAAACACTTCCGACTTTACTCATCTTCTTTGCTTTGTGGCTATGTTCTCCACAACTAGAAAATACGGCATTTGTAACTATTGAGCGAGGGTGGCGATCGTAGTCGGCTGCTTACTTTGCAAAACCAGTTAAAAATTCTAAAAATAGTTACGGTTTTATATCGTGTCTGGGAGTTTGAAAGTGAAGGGTATTTGCGTTTTATAAACTGAACAAAGTGAAAATACTGCGAGGGAAACATTTAGTGGACGCGAAAAGACCGGTGCGTTAATAATACAGTGTCGCCCGCACAATGATTTAGTGACAGTGGAAGACATAAAAAAAAAAGACAACTGCATTTGAAGCAAATAAGTGCAATTTTCTAATTGCCAAGAAAACAAAAACACTTAGGTTACTCCCAGTTCTTTGTAGAAATATTGTAACTATGTAAGAAGTATTTATGTTTTGTAAATAATAAAAATTTTGCTACATAGTATGACATAATTAGGTTGTAGTGGTTTTGTGTTGGAGTAATATTGAACTTAATGGGATTTAATTAAAATATTAACTACAAATGAACCAAATTAAAACGTGTGTGATGTAAAAATCGTGTAAAACTCTAATGCTAGTTTTTGTTCTTGGGCAGTTTGAAATGTATCAACAAACTACAATATTGATCGCACAAAAATTGCTTTGATGTTGCAATGTGTGTTACATGACAAGTGTGTTCTCGTAAGGTTGTCCTTTGATTCCTATTTTTAATATTTGTTGGCAAAATTAATATTTAAATTATTCGTGTAAGGTGTGTATAGGTATTTTGGAGCATCAATTAATTTGTATTACCAAATTAAATTGTATGATTTTTTTACTACCACATAATACAAACCATTTGTAGCATGTACATATTAAATATGTATTTGCATGTGCATAGCTCCTCAAAGAACCACAAAGGTATACATGTGCAAAATGAAAACACAACCACGAAACAGTATTTATGAACATGAACTAAGTAATCCAAAAACACTTTATGATGGTTGAAATTTCTACTCATGGTTTAACGAAGGGACGGCAACGGCGATGAAATAATGTCTCACGACTACCCTGCCACCAATTAACCCCTTATTATAATATCCCGTGTATACTCGTTCACGTTCGGCATGTTGCAGAATCATAGTCGTTGCTGTGTAGGTCCAGAAGCTAGCACCGATACATACAGCTGCTTTCCTTGGGCAACGCCATTGGTTGCTGCTGACACAACAACTGTTTTAATAATTGGTTGTTTCTTGTGCCATGAATATACTGAAACTGTTTCCATAGGTTTCAAGTGACACTTATATAAAAAAATTGTAAGTACTTTTCACAACACAATCTTATTCTTTCGCGAAATATTAATGCGATTAGCTATGTAGCAATTTTTGTAAAATCAAAATTACAAAATTTTGCTATCACAAAATATATTAAAAATTATGAAATAATACTGCTCAACAGTTATTTGACGCACTAATGTCTTGGCGTAGTATATGGCAATATATGTAAAACTATGGGCAAATTAATTATTTAAGTATACGATTTTTTTTTACTGTCACATTACTTCGAATTTTATTGTCAATGAGTATAGTAATGAACCGTTTGTGTGCGCATGACGGAGTTACATATCAGAAGGAGAAAAGGAAGATGCAGTATAATGCCTAAAACCGATTGGCTACGTTGCTAGAGACTCCCGTGAATCGAAAGATTTGACTTGGACAAAAGGGGACTCTCTGTTGTCGTGCCACGGATATATGTTCAGCAATCGTCAGCGTGGTACGTTTTGAAACAAATATTTATGTACCACAAGTTAAAACAACATTTCGTTTTACAATTCCAGTGAAATGTTTTACACCAGTTCATAATTTATACCAAGTCAACAATATTGTTTATTTCAATTATCCCAATGGAATGATATTGGTTTAAATTAAGAGTATTTTAATTTATAAATGAATTACATTTCACAACTGTGAGATTTGTATTATATTCGAAACACTTTTCCTTGGCAAATTTTCTGAATTGCAGCAAAAAAAATTTTTTTAACTCTTTTTTCAGAACAGTTGTACTAAACCGAAGTAGGGCAGTAAAAGCTGCTGCATTACTTTACAAATAAGGCTTTCTCACAAGCAGCAACTTGTGCAAAACTATTAACATCCTTCCTTTGTCAGTCGGACTATCCCGAAGCACGTCCTTTAAAGGAAATCCGTTTAAATGTTTCTATCCACAGTGTGATAGCAATAATGATTTAATTCTGTGCAATTTGAGGCAACATTCACTAACTTGCAAGATAGCAGTTTAAACAGCAATCTTAAGTATCACCTCCAATGCAATTAGTGCAATACCAGCTAATAGCACTGTCATATGCCCGGAGAAATCAATTGCAGCATTTTAATTCTTACAAAAAAAGTCCACTTTTTTCTGGTACAACACAAGAATATGGGGAAAGCAGGGCTTGGTTCCTGAAAAATAGCATGCCAGTTCATATTTAAATGTATGCACAACATATCTCCTTGGCACCTTTGCTTATTTTCGGTTCCACCTTATTAATTATATTCTACTGTTGTTAATATTTTCAGCCACAACCTAATTTGTACATTTACTGTTGTCTGAAGTAATTAGAAGAGGAAACAGCATCACCATCCAGCTGAATTGAAAAAAATTCTGCGATCATAACGTTTTTTCGTAACCGCAAACAATGTTTTGTGAGATTTATGAGAATTTTTACTGTACGTTTCTACGAACCCACGAACACTTGAACACTATTGTGATGTTAGTAATTTGTGTTTCATTGTGTGACATTTCTCATTGCTACAAATTTGCCTAACCTTCAGTAATTTTTGTAAATGCAAAAAAAAAAAAAATGATAATCTAAATAACTTTATGGTACGTAATATTTTAAGAATTTTGTACAGAATAATGTTTGGGATTAATTTATAGTGTACAGAGTAATGTGTATTCCGCAGTTTTTGTACTGTGGTATTTGTAATTTTTATCCATTTTCTTGGAATTACCTAATTAATTTTTTTTGTAATGACTTTTAAGTAACATTGTTTTCTTGTGCTGGTTTGTGTTTTTGACTTGTTGCAATAAACACGACCTTTTGATTTTTCCAGTTGTGATAATTTATAAGGAACTATTGTGTTTGCGAAAGTGTACTGTTAATGAGGCAACCAATCACTTGATAACCGCGATAATATTTATCAGTAGTTAATGGTTTCATGTTGTCTGCCTCGTCGAGCTGCGAAAAGAGTTCATAAAAGTTTGGTTCCAAGACTAAAACTTCCTTTAGTATTATGCCCCCCGCAATAATGATTGTGACTTTTTTTCTGTGCAGGTGTTATAAAATACAAAAATTCTACAGTATTAAGATGACTGGTAATAAAAAAAATGCATATACCCACAGAACTATTTTGAACTGCCAGACTCCATTTTTGACACTTAATAGCATTTTAAAAGGCGGTTTATGATATTTGTTTCCCATGATGCAGGCACATAATTGATACATTTATATAAAAGTATTATAACTTTTGGATGCTAAATTAATTTTGTGTAGAATTAAGTGTTCAGTAAGATTAGCGTGTAAAGATGTAAAATTATTTATTTAAAAACATAAACATTTGAATGGAGGTTAAAAGTAGACTGCTAGGCTACCAAAAATATATACAAGGACAGGAATTCAAGTATTCACAGTCTAGTACTTAACAGGTGCACACACAAAGCCGAACGAGACATTTATTCTCGCGGTTACGCGAACGCAACGTTTCGCGGGTTAGGTCAGCTTCATCAGGCGGTGAGTTGTAGGACACTGCAATATTGCGGAAGAGCGCTCATCATAGTATACCTAGTGGACAGGTGGCAGACTAGGGTGTGGCGGGAAAATTGCACATTTACCGGTAGAGCTGATGAGTGTGGTTTAAATCTGTGATTATCTTATCTTGAGGCCCGGGGCCTGCCTGGATTTAGTTATACATTGATATGGCTAATTCCTAGTATCTGGGTTCTGGGCTGTAGTAGGGGCCAAAAAACAGAGATGTGTTGTCCTACGACTTTCCGCAGGGTGAAACTGATTTAGCCAGCGAAACGTTGCTATCACACAACCGCGTGAAAAATGTGTCGTCCTTCTTTGCCTACGTGCCTGTTGACAGGCACTAGACTGAGTACTTGAATTCCTGTCCTTTTATATACACTTATTTAAAAAGGTAAATTTATTTTAATTAATGCAGACTGTATTTTCAGCAATGGCTAATGACAAGTCCAGCAGGACCGCAAAGTCAATCTGGACGTAAGTATCTGGAAAGCCTTATCAGCATAGCCATTGGGTTTACTTGAGGTACTCTTATTTTCGCATTACACAGCTGATCCATCTCACCTTACTTCACGCTCGTCAACACTGAGCATGATAGCTGTCATTCACCGCTGAAAATCTACTATATAACATTTTCTAAACAATTTATCTTGGAAAATTACAAGAGTATTGCATCCAGGGTCAAAACTGTTTTTAATTTCATTGGAAATCTTTTGTTTCCTGTTCGAGTAAGAGGTGTTGATTTTTTTATGGCTAGTAGATGTAGATTGGGTAACATAGTTGTTTACTAACATCACTATATATTCTAAAGTGCAGTATTTGTGTGATAAAATCATCAAATATTTAAGGATAAAATAATATGCTGTCATCGCAGAAGCACAAATACCACATCACTAAAAAAAGTAAGTACACACTCATTACAAGCAGGCAAGTCTGTTCAACCTCGGAGGTAACGTGACGAAAATGAGAAAAACTTACGAAAATTATGTCTACAAAGTAGGCATCAAAGTTTTCCAGACCAGAATGAGGCAGTGTTTTTTAATGACTCTAAAAATATTTTCTCTTCACATTCTAAAAGTTTTAAATTAGCCAAAGTCTGTATTATTTTAAAATATTTTAGTGAAATTTAAAATAAACTCAACATATGTTCTTTATTTTAATTTTGCAATCACAAAATCAAGTAGTTGATGCATGCTTAAAAAATTAAAGAAATAAAATTAACATGATGGAATATTTTATTGTCTTGTTAGGTTCGATTCAAGTTCTTTTCATTGAATTAAATCACTTTTCACTTGCGTTGGTGTTGGTTTGAAGAGAATATGTTGCACTATATAATCTGTTATATTTCCGCCTTTTTCGAACTCTACTTAAAGTGGAGTATATCGTAAAATTTGCATTCATTTCTACTATCACGTTAATTGCTGGTGACACTACCAGAAGTCTCACAGCTGCATATTCGAACGAATGTTTGCCTTTGCAGTGATTATGAAGGATATTTGGGGTATTTTCCTGTTGTACTTCAAATGCAAAGTGAGTGAAGATTCATTGCATATCAACTTCACTGTGAGCGCATGCTGGAAGTCCCCAAATACAGTAAAGCCCTTTTAAGATATTTCCTGTTTGGAAGTTTTATTAATAGGCTTTAAAATGTTTGCACTTGGTCTACTACTAATATCTAATTTTGCCCTGTAAGAAACTTCCCTGGTTAGAAATCTAAGATTTGCAGCACCCACGCAATTGAAAAATTATTTTTATAAAGTTCGTATTACTAAGGAAATGGGGAATATCGAAAACACAATCTAAGAGAGATGTTTAAGACCTCGCTGTTTAAAGTCGTTTCTTTAGCCTGCATGCACATTTTTTTTGGTAGTTAATAAATTTATGAGTTATTTAAATGTTTGTAATTCAACATAATAAACAAATAAATAATTTTAATGAATTTTTTGGTTGTTAGTAAATCGTAATTTATTTATTTATATGTTTGCCTTATAACATAACAATTTGCTGATTAATGATTTATGTACACCTTACTATTTCGACAATCGCAAGTAGCAAGTTTGCTTAGGACCGTCCCACAAACAGAACACTGATAAGGGATGGCGCTACTTTCGCAGACCTGCCACAATCTTGCCAAGTTACATGAGAAAGAGAGTACGTTGGTAACAAAAGCTTTCATTTTGCTTGCACTCAACTCAACTGACAGCAGTTTTCGATTAATTTCAATTTGTTTTTCCTTTTGCTATTTGTTGAGAAAAAAAACATTTTCCATTAGCTGCTACTGCGTAGGCAGGAAAGAAGATTAGCCCTGGTTAAATTAAAGAAATCTCAAGTGGCTGAAAAATACTCTTGTTTATTCAACATTATACTGTGAAACCCAAGAATACGTGAATAAATTGAAGTTTGCTCAAGCTCAATGATTTCTGGAGAAAAAGTACTCAGGCATTTTAAAAATAAATTCCACTTCACAGCTAAGCTTGCAAGTGGGAGAACAAGTTGCAATTAACATTGGCTTCAAACACAGAATTGAGTTTAATACTAGACAGAGTAAGGCTACTTGAAATAATGAAAGTCAAAAATATGATATACCTTGGCGGCTTTCAGAAATAAAATAAAATTCTAAGAATGAACAATAAACACGTATTCCTGCAGTACTTTAGAATGTGTAATATTATTAGTTTGCCTATTGTTTACCGTTTTGTAAGATGATTTTACTATAATAAGCGTGCCCTAACTGAATCGGAAGTATTTAGATAATAAGCAGAAAAAAATTACCAGCTCTCTTGATTTCGTGTAACTTATATTTAGCTCATTTGTTTTAAAAAGTCAAACTGTTACACTAATCAAATGCCTTTTCATGAATTATAACAATAAACAAAAGTATTTAAAGTTGTTTACGCCGTGATAGTTTAGTTAAAAATTTTATTCGACAAGAAGATTACTTTAGTTTAATAACCTTAAACTTTTAGTTTAATAATAAATTAAACATAAAATATAATGTTATAATTATATATTAAATGAATTTTATATAAATGTGTTTTTATAAACACAAATGTTTTTATGTAAATTTAATTAATTAGTGAACCAATTACACGCCATCTTCATTTCGTCTAGCTTATATTTGTCTAATTTATATTGAAACGTCAAAATGTGACGACATGTCAAACGCTGCTTCATTAAATATAACAATGAACAAAATGATAAGAAGCAGTTTGGGCGACTCTAACCACTAAGCCGACCACGGACCCACCGCAGATCAACGTACAGCACCAGCGCTGATTAATGCATATAAGATATTCTGATGTCAATCCTGTCGAGAGAAACTGTGCTTTTGTAATGTACAATTATAATTACGTTTTATTGTCTAATTTTTTTGTTGATTGAAACAGTACGAGTGAAATTACGTCGGTAGTCGTAAGCATCCGCAAACGAACCAATATATATTTCCGTATAAATGTACATTTATTTCACGTTATCTGAAATGGGCTATCATAATTGTATTACAAGGGGCTATTGTTAGGAAAATCTCTGTTCATAAAATATGCGGAATTTGTCTGGAACGGAAATTGCAGGCCAACCAGGTAAATGTACAAGAGACGTATGGAGACGACACCAAATAAAAGGACTGGTGTAGGGATGAGGGGCATGACTAGGCATAACAGGCCTCCCCGTCCCTTTTTTTCACTGCTTTCCTAGCCAACACAGGTGGAATGAGCTGTACAACCGCGCCACTACTCTGCGCTGGGGAGAAGGGGCAACCATTAAATGGTAGAATGGAATTGAAATTATGATCCACCTAAGTGTGAAATTCATGTCATAAATGATAAAAGTAATAAAGATAACATGGTCCGACAGAAAATCATAGACCAAAATAAAAGCATGAGGAACATTACTGAAAGTAAAGGATTACTTATACCCCTACATTACCCCCGAAAAATGTACAGTTGTACAGAGGGGCGGAAAGTCACGGGTGGTTCAACCTATTGTTGGCCATGCATAAAAAGTCTCGCTTGGAATCAGGATAGATTCCACGACCTCCGAATACGAAGCGAGTATGTATATCATCAAATAACCTGCTACGTTTGGTCATCAACGCAACTCAAGTGACCAGTTTACGCATTTTCTAAGTGTCGCCAGAAATTAATTGTACAGGGTATATGCTTTTATAAATAAAATATGTATGTTAAACGAAAAAAGTCCGATTCAAAGACCCTATTTTTTAAATTCATTTTACAAACTTTTATCCTATGTAATAGCAGGAGAAATCGTTGTCGAGAATTTCATCTTAGAAAGAAGAGAGAAGCAGGTGCCGTTAACTCGCACGAGCAAAACTTGATTTCTTAGCTAGTATTTACGTAAGATTTTTCATTTTCAAACGAGGTCGGCGGAATGTTCTTTATCCTCTTCTTATTGTTCTCCTTTTTATTTTCATTTCGATAAAAGTTTCCAAAAAAATTTTCCTCTTTTACGTTTACTTAACTCATTTGTGTTCGTTACAATTCTTTCACGATTTTTTTTCGATTTGTCTTTTCTTATCATGCCATCCCTAGGTCCTTTCGTGTTGTGCCCGCTCTACTTTTAATTACATTTGCGAAACTTTACACTCCCGCGACCTGTTTTATTTTTGAAATTCTTTTCTTTTGTTTCAGTTTCCTTCTCATCTTTATGGTATGCATTTCGTGCCACGTCCTTTAATAAAATATTTTTTTACTCTGCGCTCCATCCATGGTAGATACGGCATGCACGGTGGAAAAGGGAAACTTTAAATAAAATAATCCCTCAACTCTACGTAAACCATTTCTAACAAAACAAAAGAAACGTGATAACTTTTCGTCAAACGTAAAAACCGTGCGTTTAATTCTGTTAATTGGTTTCCTATTCTTTATGTTTTGATATTAAATACTTTGTACTTACCTTGCAAACAAGGGAGTTCAGGGCTCAGAACTTTTTCATGCGGCAAACATAGTTCGCGGCCGATGATCATTAGGTTTCCTCCGGTTATTTTCGTCGCTCCCACCAACCATGCATGATCGCGCTTCATCCCAGACGGCGTTAACTGTGGGATAGGTATTTACATGTAAAATAAGTTGTTTCACTGCTTCCCCATTTTTATATCAGTACAAAAAATAATTTTGCATACTTTGAAGAGTACTTTTAAAGATACGCCAAAATTCTTTCATATCTTTAATGATAAAATACAATGGTTGGAAAAAAACAAAAGTCGCAGATTTCAAATTGGAAATCTCTCAGTCTTGCCTGAGATGAGCTGATTAAAAAAAAGTACACACCCGGACCCTTTAAATAAAGAATACACTTCACATTTACTAACAAATCATTTCCACGGAAAATTCCTGCTGCAGCATGTAGCATGGACGAGAGTGGCGCGGGCGAAATCCTGAGGAGATAAGCCTAAAGAGGGTAAACCTGTGGCTGGCTTATCTGAGCTCGCATCTTTACCCTAGCCTACACAGGATCACATTTATGCTGTCACAGGAAATCCGCAAATTATTAACATGTATTTGAAACAGTAGCACGTAAATTTCAATAAGATGGCTTTATCATGTTCTATAAAAGTTTTTTTTCCCAATACAGTCACACATATTGACGTTCGTATATGGAATATTTAATTCGTGACCTATTTTCGTAATTATCTAATAGATGACTCAGGATTCAACATACATAACGGAATGAACTTCAAAGTGAGACTTTGTGATGTAACTGCAAGTTCATTTTCATCATGTTAATCACGAAGACAATATATCCTTGAAAGAGAAATAACTGTGCATGACAAAAAACAAAATTTATGGAAAATTTTACGAATTCTCTTCCTAATTATTACTGATGTAATATTACATCGTATTTTGGGCTCTATTATTAGAACATGAATTGAATTTTTACACTTGCTGTATTTTTGTACATTTTAAAAGCTCTACTTTATCTAATCCCAAAAATTAACGACTAGAAGTACAGTTTTGCACAATATTCACCCCTCCTATACTCAAGTTGACTTTGGGGACACTTTCGTGGTGGGACAGAGAGCTCCCTCCACCTTGCCGCAACGAGGTGACGGTGGCGGTGGTCTAGAACCCTGCATTATAAATTAAAGTTATCCACTAGTTGATGAAATATCAAATGCCGAGCCCCTTAGTCCAGCCCTTACACATATGCATTTAAAAGAAAACAACAAGTGCGTATAGGTAGTCGTAGCTTCAACCATGTTATGCTGTTGATGTTCCAATTATATCAGGTTTGCTTGGTTTTAAAACCTTCGGTTAAATTTACCCACTTGATGACAAAGTAAGAAAAAAGAAAATCACAGCAATTAACAAAGAAAAATGTTCTAGTAAAAAGTAAAGTTGGCAATTCAGATATACGAAATTCTATAATACGAAACCAGAATATACTCTGAAAGTAAACAACAGGCAGATGAGTATTCTTAGCTAGTTAGGAGACATCATGATAACTGGGGATCCCCGTATTATTACTTTTAACCTTTATATGTGCGTACAAATTATTTCTTATTTAACGTAATTTTAACTTTTCCACTTTTTCCTTTTTAAACTGAAACTTCCAAAACTACTTTTTTTTATAACATTCTACTATATAGTCTTTTTGTCCGTCATCGTGCGTTCTAGTTGGTGACAAAAAGAAAATTTTAAAAAGATGACAACTTTCCTGTATGAGATGGGCGAGCAGTCAATAAGTTACTTCAACTACGCCACGGCATGTTTGTGATCCCGAGAAACGGTCGCACGGCTCTCAAGGCATCACTAACTGACCATTAAAGCCCTCGTGGACGTTCTGCGTCTAGAACTGCTATAAATATATTTAAGGAATAGCATTAATAAGGACGCGATGGCCAAAGGAGAACATAAACAGTGTGAAACAAAAAATACCGCAACAATAATACTTACCCAAACGGCGGAAGAATTAAATAATCTTGCATTGAGAAGATATTTCTTTTGAAGCTGATTTAGGGTGACTGTATATTTCAGATAATGTTGGAGGAGGCGTAAATGCACAAAGAGGAAGTAAAAGCAGTACGACTTGCTCTGGCCAACTGTTCGTTTCGCTCATTTATTTATATACATCGAAGTGATCACGGAAATATATCTACTGAGCACTGATCACAAAAAATTAGAATACGTTAAGAGAAATAAACTTTTGCCATCGCACTTTTTAAATAATTAGCGAAAACATAATGTTTCAGCTAAATTTTCGAAACCAAAAAATCATTCTTTAAGTATGAACATGAGTAGTACAAAAATTTGTGAAATACAGCAAACCATTTCTTATCAGATATTGTGTATTAAAAAACTTGTATTTAATAACATATTTTACTTGTATATGTATGATAAAATTATGAAATACTAGGGGTGCTTTACCAAAAAAACACAACAAAACAGACGATTATTCCCAATAAAGAATAAACAAAGTGATTAAATGGTAAAAGCAGAGTGAGAGCCGAAACATAATCTGCACACATTTCAACATATTTGTTCTCGTACTTTCCGTTCTATGAAATCTTGAATTTTCCTTCATATTTTTACATTATAATACCAGTACCTTTGTTTCCGGTGCATAGTTTCGAAGGCCTTACAAACTGGCAATGAGGTGAATACGTCTGCACATATACGAGGAAGGGCGTTGTTCCTACTAACAACCACTGTATACTGTGCTTTTTTGTTCTTGCATTCAGTACGGGCAGGCAATATAAGGAATAATTATGGGATTGTTTAATAAATCTTTATGAAATTGGTCGAAATACTCCACATAATGCTGTGCTCATACTACGTGTAAAGCGCAGAGCCAGATGATAGAAGTCAGAGATATTCTTATGTTTTGCAAATTAAACAGATCTTTGCTGGACGATACTCTGTGATTTTCTCTTACTAATACTTCAGATATCCTGGTCCAACTGATATAAAACATAAAAGATCTTCAAATATTTTTTTTTCTGCGGACGCTCTATCTTGTTATTTGTTTCTAGTCGTCATAGAAGTTTTGAAGGAAAAAAACGAGCTGTAGTGCGGACGGCATTTCCTAGTTAATATAATTCGTTGAGTGAGGGGAGAAAAGCAATGTTGGACGTCGAAAAAAAAATCGACGAAGACACTTCAGTGGAGCTTGACTTATTACGTGAGAAAGCCTAAGTATTGGCGCAATTAGATGCCGACGTCTTGGACATGTTGTCACAAGATGACGATACATCATCAGATGACCTGGATAAAGAGGTACAGCTAGTTTCAAAATGTAGTAGGATTGAAAGTAGTTGTCATGGAAACTAAGACAAAAGGAAATTTAAAGTTACTTACTCTCGAGATAAATAAATTTAACGGTGAGATTAAGGACTGGTTTGCCTTTTGGGAACAGTTTAAGAAAATAAATAATGATCCGAACATTGATGATTCTGATAAATTTCAGTATTTGTTGTAAGCAATGGAGCCAAAGACTAGAGCATTAGAGCATTAGAGGTGGTTGAAAGTTTCCCTCCTACTGGAAGTAATTACAGTAAGGCTGTTGAATTTTTTATGGCTAGGTTTGGAAGTGAAATTATCCTAATTGGTTCTATGTTAGAGAAATGCTTAAAATTATTTTTACTTTGAGTTCTAAGCATAATCAGGTCAGTCGTTCTTCCCTTTATGACAAAATTGAAAGACAATTATGAGAGGTGTGACATCAGATAAGAAATTTGAACTGCTCTTAATTCATAATTTTTCAATTATGAATGCATGCTATAGTGTGCAATCCTTGGCGACAAAGTTGTTTTGTGTTTAATGTATGTAAATACTTCTTTTTACTTTTGGTAGTTAAACGAGAACACTGATAAATCGGTGAGAGATAACTCAGTTATATAGACTGCTCATGCCTTTTTGGAAGCTATGTTTAGGATCTACTTTTCTGCTCATTGTGTATACATTCATAAACACATGTAAAATTATCATTGCTACAAAGTTACTCACTCATACATTGGTAAAGTGATAAAGAATAAACGGTTGGCAATACAAACAACATACTTGTCGATTCTTACTCTCATTGTAATTTAAAAGAACTGGAACCAAAACAAATAATTTTAATAGTGACAGATCGATAAATTTAACTCGTAATGCTATTATTATTTAAAATTTCTTTTGTTTTAATTTTAGTAACTACAATGGAACTCACTAGTGATGAAGACCGTGACAGTAGGGAATCTTCTGCACCAGCAAAGAAAGTGAAATTGTGTAGTAATGTTAGTCAGAAAGACAAATATTGAGAACAACACTATCTCAAGATTGGGAGAAAAAATCCTGCATTCAAACTTCGGCTTAGACCAGTGCTAATAATAGTTTACGGGCCCAGTGCATAAAGTGCAATACTACTTTCAAAGCAAAGTTAAGTATAATTCAGTCCCATCATGACGGAAAAAAAAACGTGCCAAAATAATTGAAAGTGCACTTTCAAGTACTCAGAGAACACTACAATATTTTGTGACAAAAAGTCAATCCCCTTTAGAAAAAAAAGTGAAGGCAGGGGAAAATAAGCTATCGGTATTCGTGGCTGCTCATCACCTGCCATTTATATGTATGGACCATCTGACGGAATTGATTAAGCAGGTATGTCCTGATTCAGCTGTCGCTCAAGGTTTAAGTCTGAAAAGGACGAAAACAAAGCAAATTGTAGAAAACGTGATAGGTGCAGATGCAACAGATAATTTAACAAAAGAGATAAGCAGTACTCCCTTTTTAATTTTATTGGACGAATCTACTGATGTATCATCTGTTAAGACCTTATGTATTTTGGTGCGGTTTTATGATGTGGACTCTGGTGAAATCGTAAGAAGGTTTTTGGAGTTTGTGCAAGTGTTTGGAAATGCAGATCCTGATAGTGCACCTGAAGTAGCTACTGGGGCTCGACTTTTTGAACTAACCATGGACACCTTCAACAAGAGAAATGTTCCTCCATCAAACACAATAGGTTTATGTTCAGATGGGGCATCTGTAATGATGGAGAAACATTATTCTGTGGCAAGTACATTTCAGACCCTATGCTCCGGAATAATTTTAGTGAAGTGCATTTGCCACTCATTTCACCTGTGTGCTAGTGAAGCTTCTAAGGTGCTCCCACGCATGTGTGAAGACTTGGTGAGGGAAGCGTACAATTTTTTGAATTGCAGTGCAAAAAGACTCTTTCAACTGGCTGAATTTCAGGTTTTATGGAAACAACACAAGATTCTGTACCCTTCCCAGACACGATGGCTGTCCTTGACTGCAGTAGTTCATCGTTTCGAGAGCAGTGGGATGCTCTTCGCCTCTTCTCTGATTCCAAGTGACTTGAAGAAAAGCTTGTAGTAGCAAGGCATATTTTCTTTTCTTGGCGTGGGTTTTGCCTAAGATTTCTTCTTTGAATCAGTACTTTCAATCTGAAAAGGTATTCATTACCACCCTTCATGAGAAGATGTGCAATCTGTACAAGGAACTGTTGTCTTCATGCATGGTAAACAGCTGTGTATCACAAACTGACCTACAGGACATCAATCCTGACGATGAAAAAATGATTGTTCCTCTCTCTCAGCTATATCTTGGCATTGGTGTCATGCGCCACTTCTCCCATCCAGAAATTCAAACTCAGACGTCTCTTTTCAAGAGCGTGACAGGATTCCATCACTGTTACCACTTATGGATATAGTACCACGTCTGGTTCCTCAGGATATTGCACACATGCAATATTTGGACGATGAGTGGCGACGTCTACCTGCGGTGACACCAGATTTGCCAGATGACATACTGCAAACTACACAGGCGGATGAATTCTGGCGCAAGGTAAATATAGTAATAATTGCATTAAAACTTAATTTTAAATAACTCCTGAAAGTTAATACATTCGCCTTTCATTTCTCTTCCAGCTCAGTGTGCTCAAGGATGACCACGGAAACGATGTATTCAAGGCACTCCCACGTTTTGCACTTTCTGCGTTGTCTATACCCCATGCCAACGCAGATGCAGAGCGAATTTTCTCACACGTTAATGACATTAAAACCCCAAAGAGAAACCGCATCATCACTTCAACAATAAATGGAACCCTTTTAGCAAGGGAGGCAGTGAATAATTCGGGATGTTATACGGGCTTCACTCCAACCGAAAAATTGATTTGACGTATGACGAAAGCATCATTATATCCAGCTGCTAGTACTTCAATTTCAGAAATTTCTACTAACAATAGTGATTCAGAGGACCAGAATTTGCCATAATATTACATAACTGTCAAAAAATATAAAGTTATTAGGCATTGTGTGTATCGTAGTTTTGAAATTGACGTAAATCAAATTGCAAATTATAGTTTTAGTGCAACATATAATTTGTGTTCTTACTGCTATTTTTAAATACATGTATTTTGTCATAATGTTATTGTGAAAGCAATGCTCTTTTATATACATATATATATATATATACTTTTAAGTAATTTTTCTAACGTAGCATTTTTTTCTCCAAAAAAAATATAATTTTCATAGATTGTAGCATAATTACTTATGGCCAGGTTGGCAACACTGCACTACATAGCAGTCAGTTGAGATCCAAGCCGTCCTGTTGGTAGTCTGAGTGCGTCGGTCATGGTCCCTTGGTCGGTAAATCTTTGTACCTTGAAGTGTCCGTAACTGGGAAACATCATCTAACACATTGTGCACTGATTAAATCACACACTTAAGCAATAATATCCAGCGAAGTGTACTCCGATAGAAAAAAAAATTGACGAGTACGTGTACGCAGCGTTGAAGTCCGTTGGCTTCCGATGGCATTAACTTTGCGTATGAGTTTGTATGATTTAGCGTGTGCGGTGTATGAAAACACTTAATTCTTCAATCACCCACCAACAGTTTGGGGTAGCATGTGAGCCCAAAATCACTTAATAGAACGCCCTAAGTCACAAAACACTTGAATATTAGCGCGTGTTCATTATTAATTCACTGCAGCAATTGCACTTGCCTTTTTCAAAATGGATTAAGCTAGTCTAGCATCGGCTTGAAATGGGCTTATTTCTCAACATACCAATCAACAAATAGGATTAGGCAACAATATCATAACACGACAACAAAATATAGAGAGGTATATACATAACATTGGAAATATTACCAACTATACACATTAATTCATAAATAAATACACAACGAAGTATTCATGATGAAATCAATCCAGAGAAACAAAGACATATATATGCACAATTTCAAACATGATGTCTGGAGTGCCTCTAAAAGGATCATCAAATAGAAGAAACATACAATCAACGATGGCTAAATGGATATCAATCTGAAGACACTACAAAAACTGGATTATCCGCATGGACCACGGTGTGTAATCCTTCTAACCCTTAGTGTTTATTTGTAATTTTATCAACCGGTAGGGACGATATTTTGTAAAAGAATCGTCACGTGTTTGCTCTTGATTTCATAACTACAGTATGGCAGCTTATACGGATCTTGGTTTCCGGAGTAAAAAAATGAGTCTCACTATTCAACTAACTTGCATGGTTTAGGTGTACGTCAAACAAGTTAGCTACTGCTGTATTTTATTATCGATGTGCGGGTAGGTGAAATAACACGGTTAACAGGAGAGTTTGATTCGTCGTCGTCCTTGTGTAAGAAGATTAGGTACATTCTTTATCACACGTCGAAACAAATAATCTGACTTCACTATTTCGCTTACGTGTAATAGTCGATCAGCCTTATTATTTAATCATGCCGGGTTGTCTTATAAAATTTCCAGTCTCGATGCTTGGTGAATAATTCTCGTAGATGTGCCTGTAAGGCAAAGAAAAAAACGTACATAGCGTGAAACAATCAATTTATTCGGGCGGCTTTCAGCTTCGCCTATTACAACAATATCTTCCACGTCCTTTGTTATCATAATTCTTCGCTCCAAATTAAATTTATTAAAATAGCTGCGGCATAGACAACTGTTCACCGTAGGTCGAAAAAAATTTCCGAATACTTTCTCCTCAGCATGTTACATTAATCTGATCCATAAAATTTTGTAATTTAACTGGCTTAGGTGGCGGTAGATATACTTTGAGGTCACTTATATGTTACCTTCCCATGACTTTGCCTGTTTCCAGACAAATTAATTCATAACAGTTACCCAGAAAAATACGTGCTACTCGCAGTGGACCAAAATAAAGTGCCATTAGCTTTTTATTGATAAATTCCCTCGTTTTACTAAGGAGGTGTGCCCTGACGAGTACTAGCTGTCCGATTTCAAACGTTATTTTGCGAGACAATTTAGCATGCTTGCGGCGATATTCAGCGGCTAGAATTAACTTATTCTTTGCAAAGTTCAAAATGTCCCCTTTCAACCCAGCATCGTTGACATCTTATCCTTAAGAAGTCTCCGGTGGTATTGGCAGTTTGCAGGGATCAAATATATCAGATCGCTGACCTGTTAAAGTTTAACTTCCGATCTCGACTGTTATCGGAATTTTTTTCGTCGCCATTTCTACCTTGATTATTCGACATAAGTGCTGAAATAAATGGAGGAATTTGCCGTTAAAGTGGTGCTTGGCTAGCGAAGTAGCCTTCCTCTGGGTTTTCATAGTTATCTCTGCCACGCCGGTGAGGTGATCGTGGCTGATGCAGTTCAGCATTCTCGTCGCGATTATCTCTGCCATTCGGTGCTGTGTGACTTTTCCTAGGCGAACGATCTCTGTCTGTTAGGCTATTGGGTAGGAGGATAAGCTGGTTTTCGGCTAGACCCATTCTGTTCGCCGATGCTACGCCGCGGAGGGGGCGGAGAATCAGTTTGTCTTCTATCACTGTTTCTTGCTCGTCTCTACATTCCTCCTCACGGTCGTAACTGTCTACGGGCTCCTCTGTTTCGACCTCCTCTCCTAATGAAACTCTGTATAAATACTTACGTTCACGGTACACATGGGGGAAATTCCTCCATGAGTCTACACCACAGTAATATAAAAGCTTAGTCTGTAACGTGTTTACTTTTGGGTTACGGTCATACCTGGGAGGTCCTCTAAACTCTCTATTTGCATTTCCCTGGTACAAAGGAAGCGAGCGTTCGGTGTTGTTTTGAGGCTCGACCTCGCGATTATCTTGTTGGCGTTGCATTCTTTTAATGTTATCGAATACCAACAGATCTTCCCTGAAAGTCGCCAGGCTCACGTCACGTCGGCCTGTCCAGTGGGCTTGGTAACGGAAAGGTAACTATACAAGAATCATTGTAATAAAAACTTCGTCAGATACGGGTTGTTCAAGATGGCTGGAACGGTCGTAAATTTCCGACAGATGTGTCTCAAGATGTTTGCTCTTCCCTGGCACAAACCTCTCTGCGTGCAACTAAGCTCGTAAATTATCCAAAAGTATGCCGTTGACTTGAGGCTAAGGTTCTTGCACCTCAAAATGTCACTGTCAGGTAGCCCAAACAAACAGTGTGGTCATTAAATTTTATTTAAGTTCAGCTGATTTTCTTCTAGTTTTCTTTTACAAATAGGCATCTGTTCGGCACACAACTTTTTCGGGTGGTACATCATGGTTCTCACTGACGGCACCGCAGGTGTGCTACTACTTGCTTGCGGAGAATTAGACAGAGGGGACATCTCTAGGTTCGAGTTCTGTCAGTACTCTCTGGTGTTACCTCTAACTGCAAATCTCGGATTGATGCTGCTACTCGGTGAATTTTCTCCTCTACATAGGTGACCTGCTCTAATACTTTGGCTTATCTGGTTTCGGTTTTAGCCCTTGCTTTTTCCGCCTGACTGAAGCGTTGGCCAATATTTCAATCAAATGAGTCTAGTTGGGATGACATCCTTTCGCCTATTTAATCAGTGTTGCTGGAGCTTGCTGGTTGTTTCTCTAGCTTCATTATACGCTGTTTACTTGGATTGAGTACTGCTCCTTTATAAACTCTAGCTCCCTCCTACTAATGCATATTACCTCTCTTAATTGAGCAGACGTGCTTTCTAAACTAGTATTTACAGACTCGAGCTCAGTCTGTAAATGGGTAATTTGGGCAGTAACATTTCTATTTAGTTGAGTGATTTGGGCACTGAACTGAGCCTACATGGCCTCCTGTTGTTCTGTTAGGGTGTTCAGGAGCCTTTCACCCTGTTCTGCCACACGTTACCCTAGCCTTTCTGCCTGTTCTCTAGCTTCTTTAATCTGTTCTCTCGACTGTTGCTCTAGCCTTTATACGTGTTCCCTAGCTTCTTTAGCCTGCTATTTCTTTAGCCTGTTGCTCGATCAGAGCGGCAATTTGCTGTAACATGGTAAGCTGGTTAGTCTCAGTGTTGTAGACTGGTGTACTTCACTGTACATTTTGTTGTTCCGCCTGTACTATCGTAACTGCTGTTTTGTCTACATGTGTAGCTTCACACGTTTAAGCTGTTACATTTTGTGTAAGGTCGTTCAACTCTGCTATGGCGTCAATAGTAGTGTATTTACACTGTTTGTAATTTATTGGTGTCGTGCTTCTTAGACAGTAGAGTGTTCTAGATTCTCGACTCGTAAATTTGCAGTGCAGTTGCCAGTTTGCACTGCTTGGCCCCACGTTTTAGCGCCAGAAATGTTGTAATGTAGTATATAATGTAGCATACATAACTTTAACAGATAGTGTACGTGAGTGTTTCTTGCCCAGCTTACACTGCAGAATATACTAGAAGTACAACCCAACAGATATGTGACAGCCAATAAAACTTACCAAATTTAATTTCGGTAATACTACAAGGCAGATATTTACTAAAATGTGTCACCATCTGTAAGACAACATGCTAAACAGAAAAATACAATATTTAACAACAGGCGAACTACGGTAAATGAAAACAGTGGCAGCTCTGATTCTTTTAAAATTTTAATAGGGTGTATGAAGCGAATTTTGAACATATTATGATTAGCAGGCAGATTAAAAATAAATTAGACTGGGCATTAAAAATTATGCTTTCAATTATCAAGTTACTTGAATATAATTAAAACTTGTATTCACAGCTCTCAAATTATAGATATTGCGGCCGTCACTAGCTAGCCCACATTTATGTCTGAGCATGGAAAATGGAAAATATATTAAAGAGTATGTCTCTTTCGTACAGGGTATTCGTGGTTAAAAAATCTGTGCAAAAGGAATAATAAAAAATATATATAATTGTGGTGCAGGTTAAAGGTTGATTAACAAGAGCTGCATGCTGTTAAAACCGGTTCAGATTTATTTGAGAATTTAAATGTTGGTCGTCGTAGACAGCAGCTAGCTGAAGTAGTAACGTAAAAATTTCATTGTAGACATCCCCACAGCTTTAGTAAGTAGTTCCTCTTCTACGTCGAGCTCTTCTCTAAAGATAAGCTCACGGGCTTATATGTGCGTAAATACAGTCCTTGCTCATTCACTTTATAAGATCGCGGAAGGCGAAACACAGAAATATTTCACACGTTTGTCGTCCGAACAGAGGCCTCTTCCTTGCTTGAAAATATTATCACATTTTCGTAGCATCGTACTTGCCTGGTTTTATAGATATTGGGACTCGTGTATCGATAAATTAATACACATTCATTGCTGTGTGACCACCTTAGATTACCACAGCCCTAGCGAAGAATCCAATATGGCTTAAAATTTCCTTAAAACAATTTAAATCTTTCGCAGAGAAAGTAAACATTTTCAACAATCTTACTATAAAATGAACAATTTCTCTCATAGGGTAGATTGTATCGCCTCACATAGTTATAACATAAAATATTTGCAGAAAACAAAATGTTGACAACTTTCTCTCTCAAGGAAAAATTCTTATCCAGTTCTGATTTTAACAAAATTTCTGTCTATTAAGTGTAAACAAACGAGACTGACAGTTCATCTGGCTGATAAAATTCTAACCTACTTGAAAAATAATGTCGAAAGAAAGAAATAATTCCTACGGCATTCAATTATGGTTTGTATATTATTTAAACAAATTTCTCTGAAATTATATAAGTCTGTTATCGCAAACCTACATAATCAAAATAAATCAAATAATAATTAAAAATTCCTTGTTTTACAAGGTTAATACTGAAAAGCATTACTGATACATATGCATGGAACTTTAAAATTCTAGATGAGCTTTATATTTGTTCACCTATTCCTGTAATCCATCATTACATATGATAAACACAAACACTTAATAAAGACATCCATCTTTATCAAGATGAAGATAAGTCAACTGATATTTTAGTGGGGACTGATGTTAAAGTTTATCTTCTGGCCGGGAAACGAGAGAGTCTACAGTGTATGCTTGTTGTCATTCAAACATATCTCGGTTGGGTTGTCACAGGAAAGTTAGAGAAATGTAAAACTACCAACTCTATAACTTCACTATCGAAGTTTATTCACAGTGAATCAGTAAATAAACTTTGGGAACTGGTTGTTCTTGGCATTCGAAATACCGGTCAAAAGAATAACAGAGAAGAGAGAGAACAGAAAATGTAAACATATTTCCTTAATACTTTAAGGTTAAATGAAAAAGGATGTTACGAAGTCAGACTTTCGTGGATTAAAGGGCATTCACATGTTCCAAGAAATTTCAATTTGAGAAAAAGAAATTAGTGGCTATAAGTTCAGTTACAGCCTATGACGAGGTCCTTAAGGAATGGAAAAAAAGAATTGTTTTATAAATACCTCCATCTCAGTTGGATGAATGACATTTGCCTCGTCGATCAATCATTATGGAAAAAGCACTACCAAAATCAGACCTGTTTTTGATGCAACATCTAAGGAACATGATTTCCCCTCGCTAAATCGGTGTTTAGTTAAAGGCATCAATTTTATAGAAATAATTTCTGCCCAACTCTTACATTTCTAGCTACATAACATCAATGTTATAGGTGATATAAGAAAAACTTTTCTATAGAATAGCCTATGTAAAAAAGAAATTGACTTCCTCAAATTCTTGTTGGCTGACAAGGAAGGAAATGTGAAGATATGTCGCCACACTCTAGCTGTGTTTGCAGTGACAAGTAGTCAGTTCTTGTTGGTTGCGACAATCGATTTTCATCTAAGGAAATGCCTTGAAAAATTGGAGTTTGAAAAATACTCTCATGACACTACTGAGAAGCTCAGGTATAGCTTTCATATAAACAATTGTGTTACAAGTTTACCAAGTGTTGATGACGTACACACTTTCCAGTGTTGATTATATATACACTTTCCAGTGAGTGGCTACCTTTACATGCTCAAGCCAAGTTCGACTTGAGAGGTTAGAGGTATTCAGATTCTAACATCAAAGAAAACACAACTAGCCTTGTTTTGACTCTTTCTTGGGATAGGAGCTCTGATACTCTTGCAGTGAGTGGCCGTAAACTTGGGGACCCGAAGAACTATGTTGTCGACAACGCAAAGAATATTCGACCCCATTGGTTTCACATGCCATGTGTCCCTTTGTCCATAACTGTGGTTGCAGCTGTGTTTGGTCATGGAAGATGACTGGAATGAAGAAGTTCCAAACTATGAAAAAAATACGTTTTTGACGTGATCACAGGGAATTCCCATGCTTGAAGAAGTGAAAATTCCATATTGACTTATGGGAATGATCGAAAAAATAATAAACTTTTCTGTACACACATTTTGTGATGCTGTTAAGATGGCATATGCTACAGCTGTGTTTTTAAGCATAGAATGTTCACCTGATACAGGCAATATCCAGAGCATCATCCCTCAAAGGGATGACTATCCCTAAACTGGAATTGCTAGCAGCAACAATTGGAGCTAGGCTTGTTACCTGCCAAATGCTGAAGTTTGGAAGTAGGTATTCATTCTGCTCTGCGGCGTGAGGCGCTAGCCCTCAGTGATAGGGCATATAAAAACGTCGACACTGTTGTCTCTAGGTCCAATTTACTAATAAGTTACACTTTATATATGTGAGTTCACATAATCGAGTTTTATTGTTGCTTGAACAGGTTAACTGGTACATGAACTCACGAGACAAACTCCCCTCCCCTTTTTCTATGTAGGCTACGTATGGTTTGACGCCGCGATTGGCGTCGTTGGGGGGGGGGGGAGATTCTTCACACTTGGTGTAGAACTACTTATCTGACACTGCTGCGCTGTCTTCCCTCGGCTGGCGGTGGGGCGTCCCGACGCCTGCTCTCGGAACCCCTCCTCCCGGGTCCACTCAGCACTCTTCGTTTGACGAAGTCGGACTGGCTTTTCTCGGATTCTTCCCGCCGCACGTCCCGCTTGATGGCCTCCGACTGAGGTCCACGTCTTGATGCATTTGGCGAACTCGTTTTCTCTCGGCTCCCGGTACGCCCTTCTCGCTTGACGAAGTCTGACTGACTTTTCTTGGATTCTTCCCGCAGCACGCCCCGTTTGACGGCCTCCGACTGAGGTCGACATCGTGATGCATTCTCGATCCTCGACTGACTCCGACTGACTGACTGACTGACTGCTCGATCCGCGACTGACTGACTGACTGACTCGTTCATCGCACTGGCTTCGTCCGGCTCCGACCCGGACGCCTCGCTTCAGGTCCCCCGACTGACTGATTCGACGTCTCTCAACTGACTGCCCGTTGCTCCACCCTTCACGTGGTTTTGTAGCGTCCATCACCATATTCAACTTCCCCCTTCCCTGCACGTGGTCCGGGGTGCTTGTCGTCCCCCCGGGTCATAAAACACGTGGCCGCTGCTCGTGTGGTCCGCAGCCGGCCTGGCATCGTCCCTTGGTTCTGGCCTGGAAGTTTATTGTCCCGTTCTGCACGCACGTCCGCTAAAAGCTCTCATGGTTTATTGCGGTACAAGCCCGGGACAGACGCAGCTGGTGGTGGGATCTCGGTGTCCCTTGGGCAGCTGCAAAATGCAGCTGTGTCCGCGCCCTGGTGCCTTCCGTTGTCTCCGGATGTCGTCTGCACGTGCAGGAACAGTTGCACGTGCAGAAACATTTGGTAGCATGCCTTTGCAGCTGCGAGGCTCCTGGCATCCCTCTTCCGGCACGTCCAAAAACCCTTAATCCTTATTGCGGTCGTCCGCCGGCGAGCTTCGCCAGAGCGTGTGTTCTGACGAATAAAATATAGGGACGCAGAATGTGTCAGGCTTACTGACTCTCTTAAGAAAAAATTGAGAGAATTAAAGCCTAATTAATTTTACTTGAGTGACTCAATGACTGCTATCGCTTGGATCAAGAGGGAAGATCACTGGGGATTCTTTCTTTGTGTGGAATAGGGTCCAAGAAATAAAATAAATTGACATTTAAGGAATCTTGGAGACTTGTACCAGGCAATATGAATCCTGCAAATCTGTCGAGCGGTGTATGTTCTTCTTGAAAACTACTTGTATCTAGATGATGAGAGGGCCTTACCACCTGGAGACTGGCCTTCATATGATCCAGAACCTGTTGACGAAGTTGTAATATTGGATAAAGAAATACCAAAACTTTGACATATTAATGCGAATTCTATGAAGCCAATAAACTTAACAGTTTTTATAATGATTATAACATATTGTCAGAGTCATGGCATTGATTTTTTGGTTCATCAGCAACTACAAGTTAGAGAATGAGCCACTTAAAGGTGAACTACAATACAAAGAAATCAACACAGGAGAAAATTATCTTCTATGGTTGGTGCAACAAGAGACTTTTATTGGAGTCAAGTATGAAGAGATTTGGAATACTTTAGAATGCCTGAGGTGTTGCCCTTCAAATATCCTGTAGTGGTAAAGATTGTGCTTTCTGCACATGCCAAGTATTGTCATGGGGGAACACAAGGACTATTAAGAATTTTACGGGAGAAGTTTTGGATCCTCAACGAAGAAAAACTGTTCGATCCATCTTAGCAAAATGTGTTGTAAGCAGGAGACATGAGACTGTATGAGTATCCTCAAGTACACCTGCCTTGCCAAAACCATGAGTGAGGGATGCAGTTTTTTTTAAACTACTTGTATTGAAATCGCAGGACCTCTGTTTTTGAGAGATGGCAGTAAAGTGTGAATATGTCTTTAAACTAGTGCTGTGTGCCGAGCAGTTCATCTAGAGCTGAACTTATCACTGTCTACAGCTTCACTCATACGGGCATTCAGGAGATTTGTGACTCGCCGAGGCAGACCTTCGATTGTATAAACTGAAAATGGAGCTAACTTTGTTACAGCCAGTAGTACTTTCAGTCAGCTGGTTTGGAGCAAGGTTTCCGCCTACAGTGCTACTCATCAAATTTACTCGCCTTTCACTCATCCCATATCAGCATTCCGGGGAGGTTGGTGGGAACGTCTCACAAGACTCCTAAAACAGCTCTTGATCAAAACTCTTGGCATAGCTTCACTAATGTAGTACGATGAACTGCTAACGATACTATGAAATGGCGAGTCTGTGATGAACACGCTACCTTTGACTTACGTATCAGACGACAGCTGTGAGTTAGTACCCATTACCCCCAATATGTTTTTGTTAGGTCAGAGAAGTGGGAATTCCGGACTGTGATGCAGTAAACTGTTAGAAACTTAATAAAATGAGCCAGAACACGACAAAGTATAAGATATATATTACGTCGACGATTTAGAGGATAATGTTTAGGACGATTAGCTGTAGCTGCACAAAAGAAATGTCACTAGTTACTGCTCGGGAAATTGTTATCATTTAAATAATAACCCGTAAAATAATGGACTGGCCATTGGAAATAGTTGAAGAGCTTATGCCAGGGTGAGATGGTGAAGTGCGGTTGGTGAGGTTGAAGATCTCCTCGGGGGTTCTTTTCCGACCAGTGCAAAGAATCTACCCTTTGAAAGTCTTTATGACAGAAAATAAAAAGGACGGAGAAGTTTTTGTTGTGGAAGTGTTGGAAATAGCCCTGTCAGTTCAACCAGTAGTGAAAATGCAGACTGCAAGAGAGAGATAGATATGCAGTTCGAACAAGATGTGAAAGGCAAGTGCATCCTCCATCAATATTTTTCACGTAGTTGCATAGTGTTTCACAGAATATTTGCGTATTTGTATTTGATTTTTATGGTTTTATTTGTAGTCATTGAAGATAGCATGACTCCAAGGTCTGAGTACGTAAGAAGAAGTACAGAAACTGTTTGTTTTGCTCCAAGTTGTAACTATAATTCCACAGATTAATAATGTATTTTTTGGATTGTTTTTTAAGTGCATAATTTTTCTGTAAAGTCATTATGAAGTATCTGTGTTATGTGGTAGCAAATAAAGTTAAAAATCTGTTGCAATCGATTTTATTATCAATTATAAGAATCTACAAATGCCAGGTAGGCTTTGGAAGTAACACTAAAATCGCAGGGTCCCATTTAAGGCAGCTCTATAATTAAACATCTGCACATGTGCCAGATGTTGCGATTCAGTGTTACATTTCTTGACAACGGTGGTGTGAACAGTAAAAACCCACAAGGCAAACTTTTTGTTTGCCATGTACGGCAGATCTATAACTCAAGGGTAACAACCGAAAAATGCCAAAGGGTTACATTTTTTTATGCACAGATGTGGTTCCAACGCCTCCTTTATTGAAGAGACTTGATATCGGCAGCCAGTTCTTTTCATGATTTGTATTTCTTCGTTCGCATATGCATAACACAGAAACTTAAGGATATATTTCATTCCATCTGTGCTACTAGAAATAAAAATCAGCTTCAGCTAAGCTTTCAAGTGTGGTTACACTGTTTCGGAATATATTTATGCTAAAGGTCATATATATATGTATATATCGTTTCAAACTATTTTTTGATTAGGAATCACCTGCCGAAATTTGTCGGTAGAGTTCAGTAACGACCCGAATGAAACCGGATTAGATATTTTACATGCACTAATTGTTGTAAATGCAGTATCTCCCAAGGAGGCTCATACTTACAGAATTGTTTAAAGGATTTGTAGAGTAAGGAAAATATAAAAGAAAGAAGCGTACACAATTTTTTAGAAAAATTATGCAGTATTTCTTTGTTTTTCACTTGAAAGAAAAATGTTAAAAATGCTGCAAACTAAAATATTTCTTTAAAATATATTTAATTCTGGGAATTGTTTTGCTTTTATCTCTCGGTCAGATCTTTCTACACTTCCAGAATGTAATTGGGCTTTCGAATATCATTCTCTCTGGTCATATTTGTAGTTACAATTTGAGGCGGTAAACAACAGCGGTAAAACTGAGTTAGTTATGATAATTTCTTTTCCCATTTGTGATTACCTATTTGTATTTCTCTATGTGTAAATTCTGCGTGCATAGACAAAATATAACATTAATCATTACCTGTAATGTTCGCAGTTTCTTGAATTTTATGGCAACAGAAATGTGAACGTTTCAGAACTGAAATTCTCTCATTTAAATGCACAAATTAAGTTTGGTTTTTTGCTGCAGTTTCTCGAAGGTCATGAACTACTTCAGAAGTTACACACTTAACTTTAATGACATTCTATTTATGTGCAAGGCTAACAGGGATTGCACCCAGAAATGCATATTTGAAATCTAAAATTAAGCCACATTACCACGCAGTTAATCCAGTGTCCTCAGGAAATCGTTGAACCACAATGTGTTCATTTTGATGGCCGTATTCAGTTGCCTGTTTTAAAATTTATGTAGGTAAAGCCACTGATTTACAAAATTTGTGAACGACAGAGCCTTTCTAGCAGCAAACATCAGAATCACTAGCTTTTCGTCGTACACCTTTATT
This sequence comes from Clitarchus hookeri, assembly GCA_002778355.1. Classification (NCBI taxonomy): domain Eukaryota; kingdom Metazoa; phylum Arthropoda; class Insecta; order Phasmatodea; family Phasmatidae; genus Clitarchus; species Clitarchus hookeri. Next base: position 622,804 of record NQII01000785.1, on the reverse strand, counting down.
TTCATGTCGTAGATGCCAGATTTCTTTATATTTTTCTCCATAATGCAGCCCCTTTCGGACAACGTTACTTGCAATTAAGAAATTGAATTTTTATAATTTCCTATACATGTTTTCGACTGACATGCCCAAAACTGTTTGGTTTATATAGTCCAATGGGTGAAAAAGAATAAATAAATCATGCTGGTTGGAAAGGCTTGAAACACATTGTCTAACTACGCTTATGAAGAGCTACGAGTGGTCACGGACTAGAGGCCAAACGATAGCGGAACCCGTACGTGTTAACTGTCTGCAACTGCACGAAATGTTACCCTTCCCCTTGCTGACAGAGAAGGAGCGCGCCCAAGCGTATGACACATGAAAAACATACGCTGCCTGCGGGTATTCACATACTGACTATCGCCAGAAACAAACAGACAGCTTCAGTTTTAATGTGTCAATGTATGGTGTCTTAGGAATGATTTTTAACTGCGTCCAAAGACCGAGTGACCACCTGTATAAGTGATCTCCCTTCACCAAGTGGCAACAGCTGCCTCCTTGGAGGCTGGAGGAGCAGGTGGAGGTCCAGGATACCATTATTTCTTTGGAAAGACAAATCACTCCTAAAAGCGGATGAGCCTACCCAGTTGTCAAATGCATAGGATGCAGAAGGCAAAGGGAAACGACTGCATTAAAGATCTGCAGGATATCGCAAATAATAGCAACAGTGCGTGGATGGAGTCTTCTTAAAGTTAAATTTCCAAAAGGTAAAATAGCTCCCTACTCGGATCTCCGGAAGGGAGCAACTAGAAAAGTTCCATAAAGGAGAAATTGTGAAATGAGAATTGTTACCTGAAATGAGAAGACATAGCTTTAGTGTGGTAAATTAGAGAATCTGAAGCAATAAATGGTCAGAATGGCTATTGATATTGTTGAGATATCTGCAGTAATATTGCCCCAATCTGGAGATTATTGGACTAATGAAAACAAAATAATACACTCTCGAAGAACAAATGGCTATGCTGGAGTTGGAATAATCTTGAAGAAAAGTCTGGGACAGTGGGTCAAATATTATGTCCAACACAGTGAAAGGATAATGTTAGTGAAGTTGGAAACTAAAGCAACAGACGCTACTATTTTGCAGGTCTACATGCCAACTACAGACCACAGTGACGAATAAGTTGAGAATGCATATTATGAAGACATTGATGAACTGATGAGATGAGTGAAAGGAAATGAGAATTTCATAATGGCAGATTGGAATGCTATTCGAGGAGGAGATGAAATTACAGGGAAAATTTGGATGTGGTGTAAGGAGTGAAAGAGTCACCCACCACCTCATAGAATTATGTACAAGGAACAAATTTATAATTAAAAATATTTGTTTCCAGCACCACAAGAGGTGGAGTTACATGTGGAAAATGCCAGGAGACCTGCATCGTCATCAAATAGACTTCATTCTAGTCAAACATGAGTTCAGAAATCAAGTACATTACAGCAGAGTCTATCCAGAAACTGACATTGACAGTGATCATAATCATGTAATGATGAAATGCCATCTGAAACTAATTCTTAAGAACAGAGCAATGAAAAGGTGAAATGTACTGGAACTAAAAACTAGTAACGATGAAATCCTTGCACAATTGCAAACTAATACCCATGAAGTCACTACATTGTCAGAAGAAATAGATGTAGAACATAGATAGGAAGCAATGAAAACTGTACTTAAGAATACTGTAGTTGATTTGTTATGGGTAGGAATACAGACAGCAAAGAAAGAATCTATTACCCATGAAGTAATCGAGTTGATGAAAGAGTGAAGGGAATATAAGAATTCCAAAACAGAAGAAGGGCAACAGCAGTGAAAAATTCTCAGAGAAGCCAAGAAGGCCAAAAAGACGTATCTACAGAAAAATGTAAGGAATTAGAACAGCTTATGACACAAGGAAAGAGTGAGGCAGCTAATAAAATAGTCAAAATAATCTTCAGAGAACCTAGAAAATAGACTGATGGAGTAAGGGATTCGTGGGAATAAATTGTGTATGAACAAGAAGATCTTGCCGAAACATAGAGAGAATACCCGTCAGTTTATATGATGATAAATATCTTGATCCTTCAATTATATAAAGAGATGCAGATGTAGATAAAGATGAGCTAGGGAACTGCATACTGAGCGCTGAGTTTGATAAAGCACAATAGCTGGTTTAAGAATTGAAAACTCCAGGAATAGGTGAGATTCCAGCTGAACTCATAAAGGCAGCCCAGGGTAAAATAAAGAATTTGCTGTACAGGCTGATATGTGATATATGCGATGTGGGTAACATGCCTACAGACTTTGAGCAATGCATTGTAATTCCCATATCAAAGAATGCATCTGCGACCAAATGTGAGGAATTTGAACACTAAGTCTTGTTTCCCATGCATCTAAAATATAAGCATCAATAGTTCAACACCGTATTAAACAGAGTATAGATTCCGTATCAAGTGATTACCAGTTATTCTTCACAAGAGAAAAAGTTAAAAGTGAAGCAATATATGCTCTCAGAGTTCTCATCGCGAAGTGCTTGAAAAAAGACAAGAAGGTATTCATTGCCTTCATAGATCTCGAGAAAAAGTTTTAAACTGTCCACTGGAAAAAGCGGTTTACCTTCATGAAGAGACTGGGACTTAATTACTGAGACTGGAGAATAATATGAAAGTTATATCAGTACAGAACTGCAGTTATCCGATATGGTAATACCCATTAAGGATTACAGATTTAAAAGGGAGTAAGACAAGGTTTCATACTTTCTCCAACCCTGTTCAATGTATATGTGCAAGAAACACCGGATAGTGTGATATACCAAATAATGGCAGGCATATCAATACATGGACAAAATATACGAGTAGACATGTTGAGATTAGCAGATGACAATGTAGTTGTTGCAGAAAATTAACGTGGTTTGGTAGACCTAATGTTAAAAACGGAAGACGTATTTACTCGAAAGTGTAATCTGTCGTTGAACAAGAAGAAAACTAAGGTGCTAATCTACGGCAGAAATGTACACGAACAGAAACACATAGAATTGGAAACAAAGTCCTTGAGCAAATTAAGGAATTCAGATACCTGGGTAGTATACACAGAGGTGACAAAAGTCATGAGACAGCAATATGCAAATATACAGATTACAGTAGTATCGAGTACAAAATGTATAAATGGGCAGTGCATTGGTATGGCTTTCATTTGTAGCCAAGTGATTTATGTGAAAAGGTTTATGACGTGATTTTGACCGCCCGACGGGAATTAACAGACTTTTAACGCGGAATGATAGTTGGAGCTACACGCATGGGACATTCCATTTCGGAAATGGTTAGGGAATTTAACATTGCAAGATCCACAGTGTTAAGAGTGTGCCGAGAATACCTCATTTCACGCATAACCTCCCACCATGGACAACGCATTGGCCGACCGCCTGCACTTAATGACTGAGACCAACGACGTGTGCGTAGTATGGTCAGTTTTAACAGACAAGCAACACTGAGTGAAATATCCGCAGGAATCAATGTGGGATGTACGACGGACGTGTCCGTTAGGACAGTGCGGTGAACTTTGGCTGTACTGGGCTATGCCAGCAGAAGACCGACTCGAGTGCCTTTACTAACAGCACACCATAGACGACTTGAAAACCGTGGCTTGGTCAGATGAGTCTCGATTTTAGTTGGAAAGAGCTGATGGTAGGGTTCGAGTGTGGCGCAGACCCCGTGAATCCATGGATCCAAGTTGTCAACAAGGAACTGTGCAAGCTGGTGGTGGCTCCATAATGGTGTGTGCTGTTTTTACACGGAATGGACTGGGTCCTCTGGTCCAACTGAATCGATCATTGACTGGAAAGGGTTATGTTCAGCTATTTGGAGACCACTTGCAGCAATTCATGGACTTCATGTACCCAAACAACGATGGAATTTTTATGGATGACAGTGTGCCATGTCACCGGGCACAACTGTTCGCAATTGGTTTGAAGATTATTCTGGACAATTCCAGCGAATTATTTGGCCACCAAGATTGTCCGACATGAATCCCATCGAACATTTATGGGACATAATCGAGAAGTCAGTTCGTGCACAAACTCCTGCACCGGCAACACTTTCGCAATTATTGACGACTATAGAGGCAGCATGGCTCAATATTTCTGGCGGGGACTTCCAACGACTTGTTGAGTCCATGCCACGTCGAGTTGCTGCACTTCGCCGGGCAAAAGGAGGTCCGACACGATATTAGGAGGTATGCCATGACTTTTGTCGCCTCAGTGTAGTCACAGAGGATGAAATAAAATAATATCCGAATCAACCAAGCTAAGTATGCTTTCAAAAAATGTAAGAAAATCTTCACGTCAGACATAAGCTTGTCAACACGCAAAAGGCTTATAAACACTTATGATTAGAGCGTTGCCCTATATGGATGTGAAACTTGGATTATAATAACGGCAGAAAGGAAACGATTAGTCATTTGAGACCTGGTGTTACAGACGAACATTAAAGATCATTTGGATCTATCTTCTCATTAATGACGAGGTGTTAAGACGAGCTGGTGTGGAACGCGCCTTTTAGAAGGCCTTACAGAGAAAAGAGAAAGGATTTTAGGTCACATCCTGGAACACAATGAACTACCTAAGCAATGTGATAATTGAAGAAAAGATAGTGGGAATAACCACAAAGGAAGATGGAAACTTAGCTACATGAGCAAAGTTATTAATTCCATGTATTAGTATAGNATAGTGGGAATAACCACAAAGGAAGATGGAAACTTAGCTACATGAGCAAAGTTATTAATTCCATGTATTAGTATAGCATCTATGTTGAATTTAAAAGGAAGGCTGAGAAGAGGCAAGCTTAGAAAATTGCTACAAACCAATCCTTGGATTGAGAGCCAAGAGAGAGAGAGAGAGAGAGAGAGACATANGGCAAGCTTAGAAAATTGCTACAAACCAATCCTTGGATTGAGAGCCAAGAGAGAGAGAGAGAGAGAGAGAGACATACTATTCACAGGAAGCATTAAAAATGTCCTTTAGTATCGTTATTGCAGTGGACACAGCAGCATGCATACACGTATGTTGATATTATTGCCTAAGTGCTAGACGCTTTAGCACGCCAAACGAAGATGTGTGTGTGTTTTACATGAAAACGAAGTGTTCTGAGTAGTTGCAACAAGAGGGCCAATTTTGTTAATTAGGTTGTTAAGCTCAATAAACCAGCATCAACATTTCATAATTCCTGACAGTGAAAAAGTTTCTTCCAAAGAGAGGAAGGAAAACCCTGTTAATTTAATAAGAGGAGAGATATTAATGAGAGTTTGCTCTAAGTTTAAAGATCCCTATAACGTCAAACTATATTCGGAGATTTGTAGTACAATTTCATTTAATTCCGATATTTTACAAAAAATTAGTTAAAAATCTCAATTTTCAAAGTATAGAATAAACTGCATATTTTCCACTTGATTTTGAATTAGGAATCAACTCACGAAGTTTGCCAATCATATTCTGACCCATTCTGCATATTGTGAATGGTTTATTGTATGTGTTTAAATGCAAAATTAACATGCACACTCGCGTTAGGGAAGGGCTCATCGCAATACTTTCTTGTGGTTTCAACTTCGAGTTTATTTGTGCTGAACATACGAAGTTTCCTTCCCTGGTCTCCAGCTCCCCATCCCCTCCCAGCTCCTTCCCTAAACACAATCTACGAGAGAGTGGACCGACGATGTAGAATAACTCCCCCGCGCCTCAGGCACACAAGAGTGTGAGCGTGAGCAAACATTATAAATAACAGTGGTACGCTAGGGGTCGCTGACTGATCGCCCACCAACCCTTCTACCGGAAACGTTGGCAGGAGGGATGTGAACTAAAGTGGCGCCCTCCCAATGCGTGAGTGCGCCGACGGGAGTCCCGTGACGAGCCTGGGAGGGAGAGAGACACAGCGACCTGGCGCCTACCGCCCACCACACACATCCATTCTCCATGGGCCACGACTCCACAACCACCCCTACCCCTTTAGCTAACATTCCCTCTTACACACCCTGCCACCCCCTGACGGGTTATTCGAAAACATGTATCGACCGAGCACTACTGCCCCACTGTCGTCGGTTGGCGCCCGTTAGATTCGCTTCTGTCTTCTTCGCACGCTGGCATCGACACATGTATAAATAATATTTTTTCATTCGTTCTTTTGACGTTAGTGCGTCTCTAAAAGGATACACAGATAGGGTGATTTAACGTTTGCAGTGTGTTATCCTGACACTAAAAATTCTTGACTAACTACACAATTGAAAAAATGTTTTTTTTTTTTTCAATTGACTTCATTACAATTTGGGAATGACCTTGGGTTGGCTCAGTGCATGCACGAGGGTAGGTTCGGAGCGCTCAGCGATTGGCGGCAATTTTGGAGCTAGTGTGAAAATTTGCGGGCAGTGTATCTCGCTACTCCAATGTGCTAGCGCACTTATTTTGGTGGGAAACGGAAGATCTCCTCTAGAACGGTCGATTTAAGCCATAAAAGTTACACATCAATTACATTACTTTCGTTTCATTTCCACATCGCAAAGGATATATTACCCCCTAACGCAGATATATTTATGTAAAACCCACTGTCGCATTCCCGACACAGCCACGCCCCAATATTTATTAACAACAGCACGTTTTGCCAGTAGAATACACAGAGGACAGCTTGTATACTAGTAGCTTTTCAGTTAAAACGCTGTAGATACTTGGGACTTCGAACCGGCACCTCATTATTCAAAGACGCCCTACAGAGATTTCTTCAACGCGGGTCCTCTATAAAAACAAAATAAACAAATATTCTTCAAATAATGAAGTACCAGAAGTGGACTTCTTGGTCGCAAGTATACGCGCATAAATTCTAAAGACGTGACTTCTATTATATTAATAGTCTCCGAGCCACATGTCTCGAAGGGAGTCACGCCGCAGATTGGGCCGAAGAAATCGGCGGTCCGACCTCGTCGTGACGTGGGTGTGACGTCCTAGAGCGCATGGTCACAGACGACCCCGGGCAAACTAAAGCGGTGTTTACACTGGTGCGTGTCTGAGCGACCATGTTGACGCCTCGTGATCGATGTTGCTCCGAGACCATGTCCGTCTTCTCAAAATACGGCCTCTTCCGCTACACGTAAAAACACGCACAGTCCGCTTGCCCGAGGAAGCCCACTAATGGTCATGGTAAAGTAGCGTCTTTGTGGCGTACCTTTATCCGAAGTACCGTTGTAGGAATGCCGAGCCTTTCTTATAGCGTATTCCAGTAACTGCACTGGACGATACTCAGTGCGCACTGGCCGAGTGTCATATGTTCCAGTTGCCGGAACTCGCACTGAGTGCCGTCGTTTTTCCATGTTCCAAATGTCGACTGTATTGAAAAAGTTGCACTGAGTGTGGTTTTTGCCGCAATGTCTCCAGAGTCAGTCGGCAGTTTGAGTGTTAACATGGCCGACAAAAAACACACGCGCTTCGGGCATTCATGTGATAATTGGACTTTTCTAGTTTTCAGGGCACACCAAGTGCATTCAATTGGAATACGCCATCAGCAACAACCTCCACTGTGCAGGTAACTCTTTCCACTTTCTTTCTCTCCCCTATATAGACACCGGTTGCGGGGTCGGCCTCTTTGATCTGTCAGGGGCGAGGAGGATCGCCTCGAGATGGATCACGCCGGACACAACTGACAGATACCAAAAGAGAGTTTTCCACAGCCTGATGCCTGACGGACACCCCAACTGGGACGTCGATGACGTTGTGCTTGCTTGACACGAGGCAGCGGAAAAGCTTCATAAAGACCATGTGTTGTACCGAACTAATCTTCATTACGGACGGAAGACGAAAAATTCACAATTTCAGTTACTTGTGCTATGTACATCAAAAGGCTTCTTTGATCGCACCCGTTGCCACGTCCCGCACTGCGTACTGCCTTTGTGAAGAGCCAGTTTTACTCTTGACTGGGTTACGCGACCTTCGACTTTTCTTATGTTGTGGGTTTGTGATTCTCCCTTCCCTGCCTTCAACCACTCAAAGGGCGTGCCTAATAAACTGTGAGTCAACTGAAAAAAAAACAGCAAATTACAAGCGTTTGAGACTTCAAATGTAATTACGTCCTCCTTTATGATGACTGAACATAAATCAACTCGGTGACTCCCCCTTAAAAGCATAAGAAGGCATAATGTGCACGCCCCTTTCAGAAAAATAATAATAGGGGTCCCTATAGAAATTGATAAATTTCATAAAAAAACGCTAATTAGGGATTTAAAATAATGTACCCATCTACGGGGGATAATTGTACTGCGTCTGAGGCCCAGAAGCACAGAAGCGATAAAGGCGACACTCGCACGCGCATCAAGTGCACCATAGCAGATATAAACCTAAGATGCTGAACTGGCGTACAGTGTTCTCGTAGTTCTACGTGTACACATGAGACTTGGTGTTAACCATATCATTTTATTCGTGGAAAGTGTGTGTGACGACGTTTGTATATCCCTGGCCTGTGTATTAGGATATACAATGCTTTGAGGAAGTCGTTATTAGTTAGTGTATTTTGGAGCGCTCAGGAATGATGTTTCTAATTTACGTGACGCCTTGAAAGCACTCAGCAGGTCTCGTTTCAAATGTGTCTTCTTTCCGTAGATCTACCAATTTAACGCAAATCAAATAGTTTTGGAATATAAAGCGTATTTCAAAACACTGTACCGCAGTTCAAGCACCACGTAGGCAGGCCCTTTACGGCCTTCAATGGGATTAAAGTAATGTTTTACTTTATTATCGTAACACATAACTTGTTATTATATGAAATAGTGATCTGAAAAATTTATGACAATGAAGACGCTGACTCCATAAAAATGAAGAAAACGAGTGGCACATTATTTTTTATTAATATTTATTTTCTTACATATCTCGAAAGTCGTTAGTACACAACTCGAAATAAATTTTTATTAACATATTTGTTGAAAATTTGTTTGTTGGTTTGTTCGTATTTTAATTCTATCTTTTCATATATAATTCAAATTAAAAATAGTTAGAATGCAGAATACTGCAAGTATGTCAACTTTCGGATTTCGAAAAATACAACATGCCACTCTTGTGACTTCAATAAACACTTAACGTAAAACCAAATTTCATGTTTGAAGATATTTTTGAAATTACAAACAAAGATAAAAATTCTCAAAAGTACGGTACAAGCATGATCAACACTATTTTTCAAAATATTTTGTATTTTAAACACTTTATCGTCGATATTGTACGATCTAGACATAAAATTTAATATCCTCAAAATCTAGCAAATAATTGGTTCTTAAAAAATTTTAATTAATGAAGCTTGGAGTTGAGTTGAGGGATTTAGACGGCTCTTAACAAAGAGGTCTTGAGAGCCGATGAGGGTGAAATGAGGTGAGAATGGAGCAGCACCGGAAAGCAAGGGCGAGAGAAACGGGAGGCTCCAGAGACAACCCGCCGACTAGCGGCATCGTCTGGCACGATTCCCTCTTGCGAAAATCCGGGAGTGACCCGGCCGGAGATTAACCTGGTTCGTCTTGGTGCGAGGCGGACAGTTTAACAGCTCAGCCACCACGGTCCCATGAAGTTTGGGGCGAAGTACATGTTAAGAAAATGAGACACCATTTTTCAGGATTGTGAATGTAAAACCACTCCCAAAAATTCTTTTTCCAGTGTAGTCGGCTGGGGTCGATCTTACGACCTGTCGAATGTGAGACGAAAACACTAGTGGAAGACCAAATATGCTTCCTGTTCTGGATAAGATAATTTCTGCATTTTTCTGTGTCGTTAGAGCATGTCCAATTAGATTAAGTTATAAGCTGCTTTTAATTGTTTCCGCGGAAACGGAAGTGTGCCGAAAAAGCTCGCCGGTCCACGGCAACGTCCACCACATTTCCCAAATGCAAGAATTTCTAACTATGATCGCCGGGTGGTCGAACCCGGGTCGCTGTGGCAAGAGATCAGCGTGCTAACCACACAGCTACCAACTACCCTTCAGTGGAAATCTGTTCATGGAAATTCACTGAACACGGTGCTACATACTGAACAGTAAATGCTATGCCCTGTGAATCATTGCCTATATGAGTCTAATTCACAGTAAATGATAAAAAAATGGCAGTCAGAGTAATGAATTTTAATAACTGTAACAGTGAGATTTCAATGTTCCCAGTAAGACATCTTTCATTAGGACCTTAATCGATTTTTTGGAATTTAAACACTTTTCACCTTTTATTTTCTATTGCTCTATCATGCGGACCGGGGCAGTACACTCTGTTGGCAAAAACGCCATTGGAATATATTTATCCTTACACATGTGCATAAGGAAAAAGAAACACCAGTGGCGTCGCAAGCATAGTGTACAGGCGGATTACGCAGCTGGAATGGAAAACAACCCACCTAAAAGAACAACAAATCAGACAAATGAACGCAGAGACAGATGACAGCAAAGGGGAAGAGTATAGCACAGGCAGAAGGAATAACTAGAGAATAAAAGCAATTACAATACGACCACCAGTTACTAGAGTGCTAGTATGATACGAATATTATATGACAATATAAACGATCATCGTCAGTCCTACACATGGATCGGCAGCTCGAGTCATCACTAACATGGGTAAACCTTAACAACCAGACATATAATTAAAAAATTAAAGACATAAGGAGAAGAGTCAGCAGCGGGGTTTTGCGTTATCCCATTAATAACATATAGAGTGAATGTAAAAAAGAGATGCGTTTGGAGTACGTTCCCCAGACCTCAATCCTGCTGCAACTGGGGCGCGCGCATGCTCAGACAGAGCAGGGAGCGTAACGATCAGTTAGTTGTAAGGAGAATGTAAAAAAAATAATCCCCTCGTCCCTGCAAGTCCCTGCCTAGGCACCTGTATATATATATATATATATATGTGTGTGTGTATATATATATATATATAAAGGATCTCGTCTCTGATTGGCTACGCAAGGCTCTCACTCCCTACCAGTTCCTGTCACGACGTCCCGACTGCAAGGCCCTCTATTTCACACATATACACACCACGTACCTACAACTCGCAGCGTTGCCCTCAAAATTATTGTCTACTGGGCATGATCATGTGAACGGCTCCTGGGAGCGAACTCATCTTCATCTCGCACATACGTCCGCACACAAACGATGAACGACGACCAACCGAGCTAACATTCTAATATAAGGAAAAAAACTAACATACCACCTCAAAAAGGTTTATTATTATTATACACTGTACATCACCTGCAGGATATTATACAACATAATAATCATCGCGTGAGTAACAAAATAAAAATATGAAGGAGAGCAGCCGGATTCAGTAATATACTATAGTTTTCTCGGACGCAGCCGGTAACACGAGATCACCTAGAGACAATAGAACCACACGCTCCCAGGCGAAGTTTAGCTGGAGAGCGGCCGGATACATAAATATGCAGTTTATTTTTCGGGAAGCTCCCGATAACACGAGAGAACATAGTGTTACGTGAAGGAAAGTACGTACAAAACAGACGACGAAGTGAGAATGCATTAGAATAATGAGTTGTATCACTACCGGTCCCACTCCTGCCATGACCGAATTACAAGCCGAACGACGACACAGAACACTCCTCAAGTAGGATGTAGCGGCCATGCTCTCCCACGCTCACCAAGGCGAAGCTTTACCGAGAAAGTCACCGAATACATTAATAGCTAGCTGTATGCCGGCTTCTCGGATCGTGAGCAAGTTACGTGAAAATACATGCCGACCATTCGGTAAGCGCTGTGAGTGCCAACCAGATGGAAAACGAGAACAAATAGAACTTACAGGATGTAAGTAGGAATAATAATGTACACAATTCAATGTCTAAGAATGAAGATTATTTTCTCTTTTAAAAAAACACATTCAATTACAGCCCATACAATCACATACACAACTCTTGCAGAAAAGTTACACCCCGTTTCCGGCGAACGGGGACAGCCCCAGCATTTTTGCTGAAACAATTTATTACACTTAGCATTTATTTATTATAGTTTATTACTGTTAGTCTTATTAACAGAGGCATACGGAACAATTTCCAGCAGGTCAGCTTGATATAAATCATGAAGTCAAAAGACGAGTACTCTTCACCTGCGGTAATTGCGCTTTGCAGGCCAGTGAAGCTCAGCGGCGAACTGTGCACGATACGTCAGTATATGTATCCCCCTTCACGCAATTTTTACACAATATTCACAATCTAATTCGTATGCGATTAATTTCCAGCCTGTTGAGATGCGATTAGCAGTCGTAGACGTGATACAAGCTCATTAACATCGTCCCAGAACACATACTCGAGCTGACAGTCTCTATCAAAGCTTTGAAGCCAGGCCCAAGCCGCTTGCTTTGCCGACGTGCGGAAACAGCTCGGCTACAATGTCGAATTTCGGATGTCTCTCATTCTTAAATGTGTTGCTGGTTGCATCATTGTTAGTCAAATGTGCACTTGTGAGGCTAAGTAATCTCTTGTACTGCCGAAGCACCTCCTGCGTGAACTTGCCATTGCGTTTCAATGTAGCTGAAGGCAAACCATCATCGTCAAAAGTATCCTCCTCCTCTGGAAATATATTGAGTTTGTCGTCCGGTTCAGTCTTCACGCCGACAGGGCGAACAGTTGGCCTCTGTAAATTATCCAGCCGAGATGAGAGCGAACGGAAGGCTTCTTCCAATACAGCATCACGCTACATGCGCGCACGCTAGCCAGTAGATACTTTTTACGCACACTGGCAATTATACTGTGTAAATCCTCGACGGTAGCAGTCATTCAACTAATAATTAAAGTAAAATTTGTATATATATACATATATACCAGCTGTGCCCGCGGCTCCGCTCGCGTGGACTACAGGATTATTGTTTAGGTTATTTTTTTTAATAAAGTCTATAATTTTTAACTTTTTTCTGACAATATCTGCACTTGTTATTCAATTTCAATGAGTGCAAAGTGAAAAACTTCGTCATTAAATGTTGCTCGAGTGGTTATAGTAACAAACTTATAGGAAGATATAACGGTGTTTGTTAGTAGACAGACACTGTTCATAAACACAGAACAGAACACTATCGATGTCATTTTTTGGTGCTAGAATAGCTCTTTTACATAGCCACTGGTCGTCATTTACATTTCTTTGTATATCTGGGTCAACGCTACCAATCGGTTCCATATCACTATGCACCAAATTACTAAAATCTCCCGTTAGTGACACACAGCCAACTGCATCTGTTTCTAACCGCCCATCTCCAATTTTAAAGAGTGTATCAGCATAATGTCCTGTATCAACGTCATTGTATAGGCGCACTCTCATATTTGTCGTCAAACTAAATTTCTTGATATTTGCCCATAAGCTTGACGACTTGAGACAGGCTTTGATTTCATCTGCAGATGTGCCCCTCTGAATCTCCGGTAGAGTTTGGTGGAAGTCACCAGCCAGTAATACAACCATTCCTCCCATAATGTCTGTATTGTTTCGTATATCCTGTAGAGTTCGGTTTAGAGCCTCTATTGCTTATTTGTGTAACATTGTGCTTTCGTCCCACACTAACAACTTTTATTGACGCAGCATTGTAACCCAAACGCTAATTTTAGTAAACAAAAAATTCCTGAGGGAAAGTAGCTAGAAATGAGCGGTTCTATTGCACCTGGCTAGAAATGAGGAGCGGGGAGCCATATATAGCATTACACAGCTTGTCGTTCCCTAAAAATTTTACGAATTTCATTAAAAAACCTTATTTTTCCCCGTTTTTATCTCAAAATACATAGTTTTTCCCCAAAATTGCCCTTTTTTCCCTAAAAGTTTCTCGAATTTCTCCAAAAAAAAATAAGGAAAGGTTTTTCTCTTGTCACTCACAGCTGCAGGCGGCTCCCAGCAGAAACGCCCACCAATACACCATAGATAGTATTACACAGCATGTCTGCGTCTTTCAGGAAAAAGTTCCCCAAAAAATGTCAGTGTATTATCTTTTTTCCCGTTTTCTCTCGAAATATCCCCAAAACTTCCCTTCTGTCCCTATATTTCCCAGATTACCCAAAAAAAATTCACCTCATGCATGCATCCCAGTGCAGGACGCGAGGCTCTCGTCACCAAACATGAAACCTACGAAGGTCTTGAAAAAAAAAAAGTTTGGAGAAATGTATGTTAAATTCTTATTTATATTTTTACTGAGATTATTTATTTAAACATTTTCTTTTAAACTTAATAGGATACAACTCAGAAAGTCAACATAAGGTTCAAAGTTTCGTGTGTGTAGGATAATATTATACGATTCGGAAATTAGGGTCACGAATATTTGACATCCTGCAATAAGTAAGCAGCTGGCATTGAACCTCAATGCTGCCAGTACTAGATCTTCGTTGATGTCATTCTCTTACACACAAAGTTCGACTTTGAATGCAGCCAGTACGAGAGATTCGTGTGATGCCATTAGTGTAGTCACCAAATTTGTAACATATGCATCACCCCCGACACCGAAAATTATCACAAAGTCATTTAGGCCCAGTGCGAACTTATAAGCATAGTTGGCCACTATTTCCGAACTGTTTAAGGAACAACCGTCAAATTCATAACATAGACATCGCCTCCGACAAGGAAAATTAACATATGATCATATAAGCCCTATGCGAACTTATAATCATACTTGGTCGTAATTTCCAAACCATTTAAAATATGGCATCAAATTAGTAACATATGCATCACCCCCTCACATTGAAAATTATCATAGTCATTTGGGCCCCATGCGAACTTATAAGGCTAGTTGATCATAATTCCTGAACCATTTAAGGTACAACCATCAAATGCATAACATAGACATTGCCCCCGGCAACGAAAATTTAAATATGGTTATTTAGGCCCTATGTGAACTGGATGACGTCAGGAGGTCGATGTCGTGTGACCATGGTGATGGCAGGAGGTCGAGGTCTTGTGTCCAGGCTGATGGTCGGCATCTTAAAGCCGGACCTGGGTGACCGCGAGAGAGATTGGCATCGTGAGGCCGGACCTGGGTGACGGCGAGCGAGGTCGGCGTCGTGCGGCCGAACCTGGGTGACAGCGAGTGAGGTCAGCATGGTGCGGCCAGACCTGGGTGACAGCAAGCGGGGTCGACATCGTGCGGCTGAACCTCGTTGACGGCAGGCATCGCTGAAAAATATTAGTAACTGTGGTCACACATAAATGATTCAAACAGGACCAGTAGGGTTATCTCAGAGTCTTCCCAACCATACACAATGATAAAGGAGCCTTACATGTTGTGTAAGGCTCTCAAAAGTATCTCAACAATGTCCAAAATGAAAGCTAATCCTAAAGGATGCTACTATACACAAAGATAATGGAGCCAAACACATTACTCAAGGCTCTTGAAAGTATTTCATGATCGGTAGCATATCACAAAGAACGATACCATGCACAACGATAAAGGAGCCTAACATGTTATTACGCGAGGCAGTTGGAAGCATCTCGGACACTGCGACGAAGTGTGCAGCATAACATAAAGAGTTGCTACCGAACACTTCAACGACGTGAAATGCATAATATAAAGAACATCGCAGTGATACTTTACATAACATAAAGGACATCGCTATGACTCGAGGCATAACATTAAGGACGTCGCTGTGGCACATGGTGTTACATAAAGAACGTCGCCATACCGCTTAAGGATGCGCGGCATAACATAAAGGTCACTGCAGTGCACTTCAACAACTGGCGCAACATTATATAAAGGTTGCTGCCGAACATTTCAACAACACATGCAGCCTAACATAAAGGTTGATGATGAACACTACGACGAAGCGCGAGGCATAACATAAAGGATGCTGCAGTACACTTACACGATTCACACAGCCCAAAATAAAGGATGCTGCCGAGCACTACGACGAAGCGCGGGGCATAACATAAAACCATACACAACAATAAAGGAGCCTTACATGTTATGCGAGTCTCCCAAAAAAAAAATTTTGGCACCTTTGAAGATGGTACTCTATCCTAGAGGACTCTTACATACACAATGACATAGGCGCCTAACATGGTATTCGAGGGTCTCGAAAGTGTCTCTGCACTGGTGAAGCTAGGTGCCTATCATAAAGGATGCTACTATACACACCGATTAAGGAACCTAACATGTAATGCAAGGCTCATGAATGTGTCACGTCATCGGTAGCAAATCATAAAGAATGCAGCCGCTCACAACGATAAAGGGGCCTAACATGTTACACAAGGCTCCCGAAAGTATCTAGGACAATGTGACGTGGGGCGAGGCAAACATATAGGATGCTGGCATACACTTCAGTGATTCACAGGACATAACATAAGGGACGTCGTTCTGAGGCATGTGGTAACATAAAGAACGTATCGTACACTTTAACGATGCGCGCAGCATTACATAAAGGTCGCTGCAGTGTACTTCAACAGTGCGCTCAGCATAACATAAAGGTTGACGCCGAACACTTCAACAATTCGTGCGACCTAACATAAAGGATGATGACAAACACTGCAACGAAGTGCACAGCATAAAATAAAGGATGCTGACAGACACTTCTACACATGCATGCAAACATACACATGAATGCATGCACACATATATACATATGCACTCACATATAGACACAGGTTATCCCAGAGTCTTCCCAACCATACACAACGATTAAGGAGCATAACATGCTTAGCGAAGCTCTCAAAAATGTCTCGGCACTAACGTAGCTGGTAGCATATCCTAAAGGATGCTAACATGCACAACGATTAAGGAGCCTAACATGGTATGCGAGGCTCTCGAAAGTGTCTCTGCGCTGGTGGTCAGTCGCTTATAATTAAGGATGCTACCATACACAACGATGAATGAACCTAACATGTTACATGAGGCAATCGAAAATGTCTCATCATCGATAGTCTACCATAAATACCACTTATGCGCACAACGATAAAGGAGCCTAACATGTTATGCGAGGCTCTCGAAACTGCCTCGCCACTAACAAAGCTGACAAAAATTTCACCACCACGCATAATGTTAAAGGGGCTCTAACATGTTACGCAATGCTCTCGTAAGTGGCGAAACGAGCAGCCTATCATAAATGACTTCACCATACACAAGGATGAAGGAACCTAACATGCTATGCGAGGCTCGAGAAAGTGTTCCATCATCGCTGACCTAACATAAAGAACAACGATAAAGGAGTCTAACATGTTATGCGAGGCATTTGGAAGTGTCTCGGCAATAGCGAAGCTGGTAGCCTATCATAAACCACCAGTCGTTCACTGAGGAAAGAAGAGACACACAATACAAATTGACACGTGTACAGTATATAAGCGAGCGTCACATAAAATGAAGATTATTCCGTCGTCGAGTGCTGTTGTGAAAAGCAGTCTTTTACAACAATATGAAGACAGAATTAAAGGGAAGAAGACTCGCCATCGCCAACATCGACATAAACAGCAACCTAGTACCCTGACTCAGAGGTATCTAACAACCGACTATCATTGAAGAACATTCATGCAGACATGTATCGTGAACCTTCTGTGAAGAGTGGTGGGAAGTCTAGTTGCATATTTTTTGGAAAGACCTCTATGACTTCGTTGAAAGATATATATATAAAAATATATGAAAGCATATACGTAAATAAAATTACGGATGGATAACTTACAACAAACTGAGATATCTCAATAGCCAAAAAAAAATAATTATTATTATGGGTGAGTTGTATGATGAATGTGCGAGCACCCCATGAATACTAAAGACAACGAGCTGTAAACACGNATTATTATTATGGGTGAGTTGTATGATGAATGTGCGAGCACCCCATGAATACTAAAGACAACGAGCTGTAAACACGAAATAATCTAAAATATTAATATATATGTATGGCTGTACGGACCAGCCGTCTCATAGCGAGAGTGTATAATGGGGGAAATGTTGTGGCACGTTACGAGTACAGTCCAGTGACTGAATGTAGCCAGCGGTAGGTTAAAACGAGACAAGTTGTAATGACTGTACACTGGTTGGCGATACACAGCATACAGAACGCCTTAGGTTAAATATTTCAACAGTGTGCTGTATTTGCAGTGAAAACTCTCTCTCATCTTGTGACATACACACAACGTGAAACAGAGGACAACATGTGCACGATGATAGGATATATATAACTCAGCTGACAAAAGTCAGGGGATAGCGATTAATAAATATACAGATAGAGTAGTATCTCGTACAAATTGTATAAATGGACGGTGCATTGGTTAGACTTTCATTTGTATTCAAGTGATTCATGTGAAAAGGTTTCTGACGTGATAATGGCCACACAATGGGAATTAACAGACATTGAACGTGGAATGGTAGTCGGAGATAGACGCATGGGACATTCCATTTCGGAAATGGTTAGGGACTTCAACATTTCGAGATCCACAGTGTCAAGAGTGTGGGCTCTTATGGATGAAAGTCCGTATTGGAGGGTGGTACCTGTTGCGTGTGGCCGACCGCCTGCACTTAATGAACGAGACCAACGACGCGTGCGAAGAATGGTCAGTGTTAACAGACAAGCAACACTGTGTAAAATAACCGCAGGAATCAATGTGTGACCTACGACGGACGTGTCCGTAAGGAAAGTGCAGCGATATTTGTCTGTACTGGGCTCTACCAGCAGAAGATCGACTCGAGTGCCTTTACTAACAGCACGACATCGCCTGCAGCGCCTCTCCTGGGCTTGTGACCATATCGATTGTNCTAACAGCACGACATCGCCTGCAGCGCCTCTCCTGGGCTTGTGACCATATCGATTGTACCCAAGACGACTGGAAAACCGTGGCTTGGTCAGATGAGTCCCGATTTCAGTTGGTAAGAGCTGATGGTAGGGTTCGAGTGTGAGGCAGACCTCACAAATCCATGTACCCAAGTTGTCAACAAGGAACTGTGCAAACTGGTGCTGGCTCTATAATGGTGTGGCTGTTTCTACATGGAATGCACTGGGTCCTCTGGTCCAACTGAACCAATAAAATATTGGAAATGGTTATGTTCAGCTACTTGGAGACTACTTGCAGCAATTAATGGACTTCATAACCCCCAAACAACGATGGAAATTTTATGGATGACAATGCGCCATGTCACCGGGCCACAACTGTTCGCGATTGGGTTGGAAAACATTCTGGACAATTCAAGCCAATGATTTGGCCACCAAGATCGTCCGACATGAATCCCATCGAACATTTATGAGACATAATCGAGAAGTCAGTTCGTGCACATACTCTTGAACATGCAACACTTTCGCAATTATGGACGTCTATAGAGGCAGCATGGCCCAATATTTCTACCGGGGACTTCCAACGACTTGTTGAGTCCATGCCACGTCGAGTTGCTGCACTTCGCTAGGCAAAAGGAGGTCCGACACGATATTACGAGGTATCCCATGACTTTTGTCGCCTCAGTGTATAGTAATAAATATTGCCTGCTGGGAAACATAGCATCGTTTGCGACAGTACAACGACGCTGACCATCATACAGAAGAAGACTAGTTAATTACTTTAACTATCCACATTATCAGATTTTGTCATTGTCTAAAAGAGAATTACTATATTTTATTTTTCCAAGGCACAAACTCAGTTCTCTTTCGAAGGATTCTTGAGACGATGGCCATCCTGGATGGTGTAATATTATTATTTTAATGGTTTTTATTTATCATATCCATGTTTATCGAATGATTCTTGGGACAATGGCCATCTTGGATGTCATATGAGTAATATTATTTTACCATTAGCATTAACCATGATAATGCTAACTCCTCCCTGCCGACTCCTCCCAGCTGCTGACTCCTCCCTGCTGACTCCTCCCAGCTGCTGACTCCTCCCTGCTGCTGACTCCTCCCAGCTGCTGACTCCTCCCTGCTGCTGACTCCTCCCTTCTGCTGACCTCGATCTTGACCTGCATTCATTTTTTTTAAATTTTGACCTTGACCTTTGATCACCAAGATGGTATGTACATAGAAAAATAATTTGACCTTGATCTTGGCATTCAAAAAAATCACAGAAAAATTATAAGAACTTCGCGGCTGAAGACGGGAGCATCATCCTGTCTTCTGCAGCTTCGATGTTGGCTACACCATCGTCGAAGCTGCGAAATTCTTACAGTTTATGTTTTTTTTAAGTTAAAGTCAAGGTCAAAGTCAAATTCAGATTTTCAATGCATACCCTGTCCATGATAAAATGTCAAGGTCAAATTATTTTCCTACTTACATACTATCTTGGTTATGAAAGGTCAAGGTCAAATTTAACACAATTTGATTGGAAGTCAATATCAAGGTCAGTAGAAGGTATGAGTCAGCAGGGAGGTGTCAACACCAGATAGGAGTCAGCAGGGAGGAGTCAGCAGCAGGGAGGAGTCAGTAGCAGGGAAGAGTCAGCAGCAGGGAAGAGTCAGCAGCAGGGATGTGTCAGCAGGGAGGAGTCAGCATTAGCATGGTTATGACTAATGCTGAAATAATATTACTCATATGACATCCAAGATGTCCATTGTCTCAAGAATCCTTCGATCATCATGGATATGATAAATAAATAATGTTAAAATAATAATATTACATCATCCAAGATGGCCATCGTCTCAAGAATCCTTCGATAGAGAAATAAGTTCATGCATTGGAACTATACAAAATAGTAATTCTCTTTCGGACTTTGACAAAATCTGATAATGGGATAGTTAACGTAATTGCCTCTTAATCTTCTGTATGAAAGTCAGCATCGCTGTTCTGTCACAAACGATGCTACCTTTCCCAGCAGGCAATATTGTTTACTATAAATATATATATATATACATTTATATATACATATATCCGCTCATCGTGCACATGTTGTCCTCTGTTTCACGTTGTGTGTATATCACAAGATGAGAGAGAGTTTTTTATGCAAGGACAGCACAAGTGTTGACGTATTTCACCTAAGGCATTCTGTATGCTGTGTGTCGCCGACTGGTGTATAGTCATTACAACTTGTCTCGTTTTAACCTACAGCTGGCTACATTCAGTCACAGGTCTTGGGGACTGTACTCGTACCGTGCCACAACATATCTCCATTTATACACTCTCGCTATGGGGCGGCTGGTCCTTCCAGCCATTCATATATATTAATATTTTAGATTATTTCGTATTGACAGCTCGTCGTCTTTAGTATTCATCGAATACTCGCACGTTCCTCATACAACTCGCCGTGTATTTTTTTTTTTTGCCTTTTTGTAAGTTATCCATCCTTAATTCCATGTATGTATATGCTCTCAAATNTCTCGCTATGGGGCGGCTGGTCCTTCCAGCCATTCATATATATTAATATTTTAGATTATTTCGTATTGACAGCTCGTTGTCTTTAGTATTCATCGAATACTCGCACGTTCCTCATACAACTCGCCGTGTATTTTTTTTTTTTGCCTTTTTGTAAGTTATCCATCCTTAATTCCATGTATGTATATGCTCTCAAATATATATATATATATACATATATATATATATACATATATAAGTATTTCTACCAAGTCATAGATGTCTTTACAAAAAATATGCAGCTAGACTTCCCATCACTCTTCACAGAAGATTCACGATACATGTCTGCATGAATGTTCTTCCATGGTAGTCGTTTGTTAGATACCTCTGAGTCAGGGTACTAGGTTCCTATCTGAGTATCTACGCATATGTTAGTGTTCTGCACATCGGAATTCAGTCATGCCGGAAGAAGGTTATCGAGTGCCTAGCAGGGGCTGTGTGACCTTGGAGCCTTATGTAAAACTCTGTTGGCTAGTGTTATTCGTTAAACTTGACAAGACCTGCACTTCGCTTGCATCGTCACCCAACCATCTGAGCTGAATGACATATTCCGCAGCATATGACAACAGTCGCGTTCTGCTGCTAGTGATGTACACTCAATGTATTGGACTGTTTCTGTTGGTTTTTAAGGAAGTTATTTGCTAGTATGTTGTACTGTCCAGAACAGTCTGGTATTGAATAGCATCGTTCATTTTTTCATTCTATGTTTGGTTGTTAAGAGCTAGCCGTGTTAACGATGACTCGAGCTGTAGTCCTTGTGTAGGACTGCTGGTGATCGTTAATATTAATATATAAATATTTTTTTACAGTTACCAGGACTATGTGCTACATGTATGTATTACATTTGTTTATATCTTGCTTTTATACAAATGTCAGTTTGTTGTAAGTTATCATTCCTGAATCGTGTTTACATATATGAAAGAGAGTTCTAGATATAATACCATACAAATAAACTATTAATTATATTTCCGACTTTGAAAAAATCTGGTTTTTTCTCAGTTGGAGGTGAACTTTATTTTGACAAGGGTTCAAATAAATGAATAACACCGAAATCATTTACCATAATTTACCTTTACTTACAGACTTTACATAATACAAATACATAATCATATTTGGTACATGCTCGACATAGTGTTCCTTCGAGCGAAACATTTATGTTGACTGATTTAGAAGAAGAAGAACAATATCTTCTGTGAGCATTCAAGTGGCTCTTATTCGAATATACTGTACAGCAGTTATCACATGGGTAGGTCTTTTAGACTGTAGCGAATTTGCAGTTGCTATCTTCATGTTGTTTGATCCAGCTACGCTTCTAGAATGTCTTGCCGCAATACTTGCACTCGCTTCCTGATGAACGACGAACATGGCTTTTGCATGTATTTTTATGTATATACACACTATTTCTTCGGGTAAACATGGCATCACAGGTATCACAGTGGAACGTTTTGTATGCCGGGCTGAACATGCAATGGCAACTTACATGCCGACGTGAACTATAATTTGTGGTAAAAGTATTTCCACAGTAGTTACTTTGATGATGTATCGCTTGTGTCGGATCTTCAGGACCCCTTGCCATTGACCAGGTTGTAGACGGTAAATCTTCAGCTATTGGTTCCGTCCTAATATTATAGCGGGGTGCATGATTGTAGTAGTTACGATGACAAAGTAATGCGTGTAGTTGCTCTTCAATATACTTTGCTGTTGATGTCGATGTTAGCAATGGTGAGTCTTCATACATTGATTCTGTCTTCATATTGTTGTAAAAGACTGCTTTTCACAACAGCGCCCGTCAACGGAATGATCTTCATTTGACATGTTGCTCGCTTATACACTGTACACATGTCAATTTGTATTGCGTGTCTCGGCTTTCCTCAGTGAACGACTGGTGGTTTTTTGATAGGCTACCAGCTTCGCTATTGCCGAGAAACTTTCAAATGCCTCGTGTAACATGTTAGGCTTCTTTATCGTTGTCCTTTATGTTAGGTCACCGATGATGGAACACTTTCGCGAACCTCGCATAGCATGTTAAGTTCCTTCATCCGTGTGTATGGTGACGTCAATTTATGATATGCTGCTCGTTTCGCCACTTTGCGTAACATGTTAGAGCCCCTTTATCATTATGAATGGCAGTGACCTTTATGTCAGCTTCGTTAGTGGCGAGGCAGTTTCGAGAGCCTCGTATAACATGCTAGATTCCTTTATCGTTGTGTATGGTAGCATCCTTTATGATAGGCGACAAGCTTCACCACTGCAGGGTCTTTTTCGAGAGCCTTTTTTACGATGTTAGGCTCCTTCATCATTGTGTATCTTAGCATCCTTTAGGACAGGCTACCAAGCTACGACAGTGCCAAGACATTTTTGAGAGCTTCGCCTAACATGTTAGGCTTCTTTTTAGTTGTGTATGGTTGGGGAGACTCGGCGATAACCTGTGTATATATATATGTGTGTGCATGCATGCATGTTTATATGTGTGCATGTGTATATATGTGTGCATGCATGTTAGTGTATGTGTGCATGCATGTGTAGAAGTGACCGAGATACTTTTGAGAGCCTCGCGTATTATGTTTGGCCCCTTTATCGTTGTGCGCAGCAGCATTCTTTATGATTTACTACCAATGATGAGTCACTTTCGTGAGCTTTGCATAACATGTTAGGTTCCTTTATCGTTGTGTATGGTGATGTCCTTTATGATAGGCACCTAGTTTATCCAGTGAAGATACACTTTCGAGAGTCTCGCATACCATGTTAAGCCCCTTTATCGTTGTGTATGTCAGCATTCTTTAGGCTAGACTGCTAGCTTCAATGGTGTCGAGCCTTTTTTTTCGGAGCATCGCATAACTTTTAGGCTCCTTTATTGTTGTGTATGTTTGGGAAGACTCTGGAATAACCCATGTATATATGTACATGCATGTTCATGTATGTGTATATGTGTGCATGCACACATACAAACTTCCATAAGCATCCTTTATGTTAGACTGCGCACTTCATCGCAGTGTTCGGAATCATCCTTTATGTTAGGTTGTACGCATCGTTGAGGTGTACTTCAGTGTATTTTATGTTATGCCCCTCACTTCGTCGTAGTGTTCGGTAGCATCCTTTATGTAGGGCTGTATGAATCGTTGAAGTGTACTGCAGCATCCTTTATGTTATGACTCGCGCTTCGTCGTAGTGTTCGGCGTCAATCTTTGTGTTAGGCCACGTGTATTGTTGAAATGTTCGGTGCCAACCTTTATATTATGCTGTGCCCAATGTTTAAGTGCACCGCAGAGACCTTTATTGTATGCTTCACTTGTCGTTAAAGTGTACGGCGTTGTTCTTTATGTTACACCACATGCCATGGTGACTTCCTTCATGTTGTGCCTCGAGTCACAGCGACATCGTTTGTGTTATGTCATGCATCACTGCGATGTTCATATTATTATGCCTTGTGCATCGTTGAAGTGTTTGGTAGCATCCTTTACGTTATGCCGCACTTCATAGCAGTGTCCGAGAAACTTTCGAGAGCCTTGCATAACATGTTAGGCTCAATTATCGTTCGGTATAGTATAGTTCTTTATGATAGGCTACAGATCATGATTCACTTTCGAGAGCCTTGAGTAACATATGAGGCTCCTTTATCGTTGTGTATAGAAGCATCCTTTAGGATAAGCTATCAGCTTCGACATTGTTGAGATACTTTTGAGAGCCTTGCATAAAATGTAATGCTCCTTTATCACTGTGTTAGGTTGGGAAGACTATGAAATAACCCTCCTGGTTCTGTTGTTGTTAATCATTTAGGTGGGACCAGATATAATATTTTTTCCAGTGATGCCTGCCATCAACGAGGTTCAGCCGCACGATGTCGACCCCGCTCGCTGTCACCCAGGTCTTTCCGCACGACCCGGACCTCGCTCGCAGTCAACCACGTCCGTCCACACGATGCCGACCCCGCTCGCCATCACCAAGGTCGGGCTGCATGTTGCTGACCATCACCCTTGAACACGACGTCGACCTCCTGCCGTCAATGTGGTCAGATGATGTCGACCTCCTGACATCATTCATTCTCATAGGGCTCAAATGACAATTTGTTAACTATCGTTGACAGGGGCGATGTCTATGTTATCAATTTGACGGATGTAACTTAAAAGGTTCGGGAATTATGATCAATTATGCTTATAAGTTCACATAGGGCCTAAATGACCTGTGATAATTTTCGGTGTCGAGGGTGATACATATATTACAAATTTGGTGCCTATACCTTAAACAGGTTGGAAATTACGACCAATTATGCATATAAGTTCGCATAGGGCTTGAATGACCATATGTAAATATTCCTTGTCGGAGGCGATGTCTATGTGTTGAATTTGACGGTTGTAACTTAAACAGGTTGGAAACTACCATCTTTGCTTATAAGTTAGCATAGGGCTTACATAACNTTGTTAACTATCGTTGACAGGGGCGATGTCTATGTTATGAATTTGACGGATGTAACTTAAAAGGTTCGGGAATTATGATCAATTATGCTTATAAGTTCACATAGGGCCTAAATGACCTGTGATAATTTTCGGTGTCGAGGGTGATACGTATATTACAAATTTGGTGCCTATACCTTAAACAGGTTGGAAATTACGACCAATTATGCATATAAGTTCGCATAGGGCTTGAATGACCATATGTAAATATTCCTTGTCGGAGGCGATGTCTATGTGTGGAATTTGACGGTTGTAACTTAAACAGGTTGGAAACTACCATCTTTGCTTATAAGTTAGCATAGGGCTTACATAACNGGAATTTGACGGTTGTAACTTAAACAGGTTGGAAACTACCATCTTTGCTTATAAGTTAGCATAGGGCTTACATAACCATTTGTTAATTTCCACTGTCGGAGGCGATGTCTGTGTGATGAATTTGATGTTTTTACCATAAACTGTTCGGGAATTATGGCCAACTATGCTTATAAGTTCGCATAGGGATTCAATGAATCTTTTATAATATTCGGTGTCAGGGGTGATGTGTATGTTACAAATTTTACACCTATATCTTAAACACGTTCGAAATAACGACCAACTATGCATATAAGTTCGCATAGCGCTTAAATGACTGCATGTTAATTTTCCTTGCTGGGGGGTGATGTCTATATTATAAATTTAATGGTTGTACCTTAAATGGTTCGGGAATTATGGCCAACTATACTTATCAGTTAGCATAGGGCTTAAATGACCATTTGTTAATTTTCCTTGCCAGGGGATTGTCTGTGTCATGAATTAGTTGGTTGTACCTTAAACGGTTCGGGAATTATGGCCAAATATGCTCATAAGTTCGCATAGGACCTAAATGACTATGAGATAATTTTCGGTGTTGGGGGAGATGCATATGTAACAAATTTTGTGACTATATCTTATACGATTCGGAAATTAGGGTCACGAATATTTGACATCCTGCAATAAGAAAGCAGCAGGCATCGCTCCTCAATGCTGCCGGTACAATACCTTCGTGTGTTGTCATTCACTTACACACACGAAACTTTGAACATTATGTTCACTCTCTGAGTTGTATACTATTACATTTATAATGAAACTTTTAAATAACATTTTTTTTTAAATTTAAATAAGTGTTTAATATAAAAATTTCCAAACTATTTTTTTTTTAAACATCCTTGTAGGCCTCACGTTCGGCGACGAGAGCCTCGCGTCCTGCACTGGGATGCATGCGTAAGGTACATTTTTGGGGGAATCTGGGATAATTTAGGGACAAATGGGAAGTTTTGGGGATACTTCGAGAACAAAACGGAAAAAAGATAAAACACTGACATTTTTTGGGGAACTTTATCGTGAAAGACGCAAACATGCTGTGTCATACTATCTATGGTGTAATGGTGAGCGTTAATTTTGGGAGACCCGCCTGCAGATGCGAATGACAAGATAAAAACCATTACATGATTAGGAGAAATTCTCGAAATTTTCAAGGAAACAAAAGGTAATTTTGGGGGGGGGAAAAACCAGTATTTCGAGAGAAAAGCGGGAAAAATAATGTTTTTTTTGGAAATTCGGTAAATTTTTAGGGAACGACAAGCTGTGTCATTATATCTATGGCTCCCCGCTCCCCATTTCTAGCCAGATTCAATAGAACCGCTCATTCCTAGCTACAAGGGAATGAGTTATTTTATCGGAATAAAAAGTAGCCAGCTTCACTTCCGGCCCTCCAAATATCTCTGTAAAAAAAACCAAATTTATTTGATTCTCCATTGCGACATGAAAGAAGGATAAACAAATACACATAATATCGTATTTATAATATAAGTATATATATATATATATATACACACACAAAGGAGAGCCAAAAAAACTGGTAAAGGCGTGCATATGCAAATAACAGAGGTATGGAACCAATAAGAGTAACGCGATGCGGTCGGCAGCGCCTATAAAAGACAGCAAGCGTCTGGAAAAGTTGCTAGATCGGTTACTGCTGATACAATGGCAGGTTATCATCATTTAAGTGAGTTTGAACATGGTTTTATAGTCGGCGCATGAGAGAATTGGCATAGTATCTCCGAGGTAGTGATAAAATTTGGATTTTCGCGTACGACCATTTCACGAGTGTACCATGAATATCAGGAATGTGGTAAAATATCAAAGCACCGACAACGCTGCTGCAGGAAAAAGATCGTGAACGAACGGGACAAACAACGACTTACGAGAATCATTTAACTTGACAGACGTACAACCCTTTCTCAAATTGGCGCAGATTTTAATGCTGGTGCATCAACAAATGCCAGTGTGCGAACTATTCAACGGACCATCATTGATATGGGCTTTCTCATCCAAAAGCCTACTCGTATACCATTGTTGACTGCGCGACACAAAGCTTTACCACACTTCCATTGGCCACCTAAATCACCAGACATGAACATTATTGATCATATCTGGGATGTCTTGCAACGTGCTGTATAGGAGAGATCTCCACCGCCTCTCAATCCTATGGATTTGTGGACTGCCCTGCAGGATTCCTGGTGTGAAATGCCTCCTGCATACCTACAGACATTAGTAGAGTCCATGCCACGTTGTCTTGCGGCACTTCTGCGTGCTCGTGGGGGCCTTACACAATATTAAGCATGTGTACCTTTTTTTGGCTCTTCAGGCTATTTGGCAATGGCTCTATGCACAATCCGTTTGACAATGTTATCTTAAAACGTGGTGATTCGCTGGATGATGGCTTTTCGCGAGTCCTGGCAATGTGACACTATCTCCAATGACCTGATATGTAAACGGTTAAACCACGATACTCTTTTCAGTCATCAGGCATGAACGGTCAAAATTGAGGTCTGGTGATGTGGTAGACCACAAGATGTAAAAAGTAGACATGGAAGAATGGCACTATTTCAATTGAACTTAAATGTAAACAGTTAAACCTCAATACTTGTTGCAGTCATCAGGTACGAATGTCCAAGTTCGAGGCAGGTGACTTGTTCAGCTACAAAATGTATAAAGAAGTCGTGGAGGAGTGGCATTATCCCCATTGAATTTATAGGTAAACGACTAAACTACAATAAATATGATTGTCAATGCGCATTAGCGACCAAGTTTGAGTTTGTGTGAGTGAGTGGGTGAGCTAAAGTAGATGTAGCGATAAAAAAGTGTGGTAGTATGCCATAATGTGCCATGGGAGTAAGATCAAGAGCCAGATGGGGTCTGGTAAATATGTTGATCAACAATCTACTTTTCGAGACGCACATTCCAGGCTATAAATATTGCAGTCCTGGTATGTGACTAGCACGAAGATTTAAGTGAGGTGACGTTCCTGTCAATTCGTTGGACGAAGCATGCAAAGAGCACGATATTGCCTACGCGACCAGTAGCAAGTTCGAAGATGGGCATGAGGCCAACACTGTTCTCGCAGATAAAGCCAAGTCAATAGTTAGAAAGTCCAAGGTTAAACTTGGCGAATGTTTAGCTGCTTGGGGCGTGTTCACGATTATGAATACTAAAGTCAAGAGAGGAATGGGTTTGAAGTTTGGAATCTTGGAGGCATTTGGCCCTTCAACTTGCCAGCACTTTGCGTTCTCGGTAGTCTTATCGGTGGTGCTAGTGTTATTGCTAGGTCAGTGAGCACAGCGAAACAGGAACAAAAATAGTAATATGAAAGTGCTTGCTAGAGGTAAAAAAAATGGCAACGGACTGTATCTTCGTCCCTACCTCAAGGTAGGGGGCAGCGGCGGTAAGGAGGAAGCGATTACACCGGAGAGTTGGGCGAAAGAAGCGATCTTAAGTTCCCTGCCCAACCGACCACTCACTTACTTAGACATACGAAAGTTTTCTCGCAAATTAAAAATAGTCAATTTCCAGGGCGTGTTCATGCGTGATCGTCTACCGCACCACACGAAGCGGGTCGAGTGTGGTATAATAAACCTAGATTATAGCATCGGGCTGGGAACTCATTGGACCGCATTTAGAAAGCATGGTGATACGGTAGAATACGTTGACAGTTATGGCCGAACTGGAAACTTACTTGAGAGGATCGAATAAAGTCAGGTGTAGTATACTGTAGGATCTAAATGACCGCCTTGGAGAATTTCCCAGCTATCACTCAAGCCTACACTTTAATAATTCACGACGAACTAGTCACGTACAATGTATGCTACAGAGTAGTTAAAATATTAACATAATTCACCACTATATTTCATTCACCATCTGACTGTCATAATGTTCGTGAACGGTCAGGGCTGTGAGTAACAGCATGGTTTCATTATTAAACGTATCTGTATAGCATATGTTGACGGGTGTATAGCAACAAGTACATTTCCACCTCCGTTTCCATGGCCGGCGCTCGAAAGGAAAAGTAAGATAACAATTATATGGCTGGAAAAACACGATCATGGTTTCAATTGGGGCGAGGATGATGTAGAATATGATAAAGTGCTTGATGTACTTACAGCAGTGTTAAACGCGGATGTCGTGGCAGGACCGGAGCAGAAGAAAGTAAATGTCTTTGATCTACAGACAGAGTATGACTGCCCTTCATTTAGAAAGTTGAAGGTACGGTACGTGAAAAAAATCGAACATGAGTGTAACGCGTGCAGACTAGACCGGTCATGTCCGTGCTTGATAGCCCTGTTGTTAAGGATTTGGGTTATGCAGTATATTGAAAAGATTTAACATAACTGTTGGGGGTGAGGCGTTAAAAAAAAACATACTTGAAACTTATGTATCTGTATAGTGAAGGTATCAGAAACATAAAAAACATATGTACTTTTTGATTCAACATCACCATTAAATTAAAGGTGGCATTAGTTTAAATGATATGTAGTGGTAACATATTTAAAAAAAGGTAACACAATTATCTTTATATACGAAAAGCAAGTATGTTGGAGGCCGCGACCGTTGGATATGTAGGGAGAAACTTTTTTTGAATGGTAACAAGTACTATGTACTTTAGAGACTGCAGCCACTGAGTATGAAGGGTGAGAGACGAATCATAAACAAGCTCCAAGTACCATGTGCACTGGAGGTCGCCACCAGTGGGTATGTGGGTGAGTCATATACAAACTACAAGTACCATGTACTCTGGAGGTCGCAGCCACTGGGTATGTAGGTTGTGAGAGGCGAGTCATACAGTGTCATTAAACATTTTTATTCCAGTGTGCGCGCGATCGATGTGTTTTGTAGGGACCTCCCTCCATCCATCCCGAGAGGGTATATAAACCCTCCGCCAACCTGGAGCTAGTTAGTTGTGATCTGACAGCTCGTTCGAGTATACACTGTTCGTTCGCTGTCACGCATGCTGTCTTCACGCACGCTGACTTCAAGTACTCGCCACATTGTTAGCTTGTGGTAAGTGTTCCTCGAGACAAGTTGGACAGTGTATTGACTGTCTCGTGTAAATTGGCGAGATTTTGACAGTTCGACGAAAGTAAAGTCAAATATTTACTTTTCGTTTATCCTTTCGCCATTACCTGGTATGTCAAGTGGAGGCTGTTGTCAGCAAATCCACTTGCCATTGTAATGCTAAACAAATTATAAGGTACTAGAGACCCAGCCCGGCTTCACCCAGGTACCGTTATTTTTTACAGCGATAAACTACTACATAAATTGGGAACAGACAATTACAATATTATTTAATAGCAAATTAGGAAACTACTATCATATCTGCATATATATCTTTAGAAATGATAGCCTATTCTGTTGTATGAGTAATAATTATATTTTTTAGGCTTCTATGTACTGCAATATACTTCTATAAACAATGTTAAACTATGTTTTTCGTTTAGCGTAAACATGCAGATTTTGCGATTTATAAACACGTGAGCAAGCTACGTACAGCTGACCTTTGGAAAACATGGCGTGCCCAAATGTATTCCTGCTACCTTTAAGGTTTGACCCTGTGATTTGTTGATAGTCATTGAAAATACAACCTTTAATGAGAACAGCAGACGTTTAAAATTAAATGGTAAGTTATTAGGAATAATTGGGATGCGTGGTATAAGCACATTGTCTCCCTTGGCTTCTCCAGTTAAGATTGTGGCCTTCACAAAATGCCTTCCTAGTTCGGTGACTCGCAACCGAGTACCATTGGATAATCTTGGCGCGTCCAAGTTGCGCATTAACAAAATGGGTATACCTACCTTTAATTACAGCTTATGGGAGGGTACCCCGGATAGCTCCAAATAGTTTAGGAACTCCACGGGATAGCTCGTAATGTCATCGGATAACATGACTGTGTCGA
Organism: Clitarchus hookeri; assembly: GCA_002778355.1. Lineage (NCBI taxonomy): Eukaryota > Metazoa > Arthropoda > Insecta > Phasmatodea > Phasmatidae > Clitarchus > Clitarchus hookeri. The sequence goes on along the minus strand of NQII01000785.1, from coordinate 590,822 downwards.
TGGAGTTGTACACTGATGTTTCGCTAGTTATTTAGTCCAAGATTTTTTTATTTATTTTCGTAACAGTTTTATTTTTTGGTGACAGTATTGGTTCTTTTACACAACCAATTTTCGTCGTGAATGTATTGTTGCAGATTCGGAAAAACTTGAGCAATAAGCTCGTCATCCGAATCCACAACATGAGAAAATTGGTGTGTGAAAAGAACCATACTTCTTGGTCGGTTTCTAGACGGCCTTCACCAATTTCGAGGAGTTTTTGAGCATATGCACCTGACTCGACATCGCTGAATAACTGGACTCGCAAGTTAATGGTGAGATAAAACTTTTCAACTTCGGTATATGATGCTTTCAGACAAGCGTTAATTTCGTCTGCTGCAATGCCTCTCTCGATAACTTTAAAGTCTATCTAAAATCCCCTGCAAGTAACACTACCACACCCATCAACTTTCGATTGCTTTGTATGTCTTGTAGACAGCGATCAATGGCCTCGATAGCACGTTTATGTGACTAATATGAATAAAGACAGTGGCAAAAGATATGTGCTGGTAATACCCAGAAAGAAATAGTTCTTAAGCAAAATATTACACTGAGTGCGCACGAATGCGGTGCGAACCATTTTAGCAGCACGCACTCACTTTCTCATCGTCGTTACTTTTAAAATATTTGGCCAAAATCACGTAGTGCAAACGACTAAGTTTATCTACTTTAAATATCAGAAGCGATAAAAGTATTTATTTTGATAAAGAATCAATTTGTTACTACAAAATGTGGTTTGGAAATATAGTATCAAATTTTATTGTATTTTGGGTTCACTATTTTGGCAATAATGGCTTACACATAAAAGATAGATATATTCTGTGGCGGACTTTTTTGTAGAACTATTTAAGAGAAACATTTCCGCCATACATCATATTAGTTTAACTCTTACAGTTTTTGTAGCGCACGCCAAAATAGCTCGCAGATGGCAGAATTTTTTCAGACTTACTTGACACTAATCGTTATATTTTGGCCAATTTAAACAAAATATCTTTATAAATTATAGCCTTTGTGCTACTCTGATGTATGAACAATATTATTGTAAAGTTTCATGAGAATCCATTTAGTAGTTTTTGCATGAAAGAGTAACAAACTTCCATACATCCATCCTCACAAACTTTCGCGATTATAATATTAGTAGGATGTATAGACTAACATCTGTCTAAAAAATTATGAGGTTAAAAAAGTAAAAATATAAAACCTTCCAAAAGATTTAATATTTGCTAACTCTTTTTTTTTTTTATTCGAGGCATCGAATTTGAGTTAACATTTACAAGACGGTCCAAAGATAATTGCTAGTAACTGGTATAGGCGTGCGTATGCAAACAACAGAGGTATGGAACCAATAAGAGAAACGCGATTCGGTCGGCAGCACCTATATAAGAAAACAAGCGTCTAGCAAAGTTACTAGATCGGTTACTGCTGATACAATGACACGTTATCATGATTCAAGTGAGTTTGAACGTGGTGGTATAATCGGCGCACGAGAGAATTGACATAGCATCTCCGAAGGAAGCGATAAAATTTGGATTTTCGCGTACGACCATTTCACGAGTGTACCGTGAATATCGGGAATGTGGTAAAACACCAAATCTTTGACATCGCTGCGGCCGGAAAAAGATCGTGAAAGAACGGGACAAACGACGACTGATGAGAATCATTTAACGTGACAGACGTGCAACCCTTTCTCAAATTGGCGCAGATTTCAATGTTCAACGTACTATCATCGATATGGGCTTTCGGATCCGAAGGCCCACTCGTGTACCGTTGTTGACTGTATGACACAAAGCTTTATACCTCGCCTGGGACCGCCAACACCGACATTGGACTGTTGATGACTGGAAACACGTTCCTTGGTCTGACGAGTCTCGTTCCAATTGTATCGGGGCCTACCTGCACATGCCCATACCTCTGTAGGAGTACTTAGGTTGGACCCTACATGTCAACAGCGGACTGTTTAAGATGGTGGTTGCTCTGTAATGGTATGGGGCGTGTGCAGTTGGCGTGAAATGGGACCCCTGATACATATAAATACGAATCTGACAGGTGACAGATACGTGAGCACCCTGTCGGATCACCTGCAACCATTCATGTCCATAGTGCATTCCGACCGATGTGGACAATTCCAGCACGACAATGCGACACCCCACACGTCACGAGTTGCTACCGAGTGGCTCCAGGAACAATCTTCTGACTTTAGACGCTTCCATTGGCCACCTAAAACACCAGACATGAACATTATTGAGCATATCTGGAATGCCTTGCAACGGGCTGATCAGAGAAGATCTCAACCGCCTGGCACTCCTATGGTTTGTGGACTGCCCTGCATACCTCCTGTCTCCTGCATACCTTCAGACATTAGTCGAGTCCATGCCATGTTGTCTTGCGGCATTTATGCGTGCTCGCGGGGGAACTAAACGATATTAGGTAGTTTTTTGGCTGTTCAGTGTATATATATTACTTTAAAAATTATTCAGAGCTCGCGGAAAAATAAAAACCATTAATATATATTCGTAAATTTATTATTTTACATGGGTATACGATGTGAAAAAGAACTCTCAATATATGAAGTTGTTTCATTTTAATGCNCGTAAATTTATTATTTTACATGGGTATACGATGTGAAAAAGAACTCTCAATATATGAAGTTGTTTCATTTTAATGCGATTCGATTTAATGAACATTTCATTTTGAACATCTGTACATTACTTTAGCATGAAGTTTAGTTTGTAACATAATTTTATGACTAAGTGAAATTAAAAGTATATATAATATAAGAACTCTTCCGCTATTTTCTGCTTGTCTGATGTGAATCGGTAGTGCAGTCAGAATAGCTANAGTATATATAATATAAGAACTCTTCCGCTATTTTCTGCTTGTCTGATGTGAATCGGTAGTGCAGTCAGAATAGCTAACGCAGTATTGCTTTTTGTTTGTCTATACATAAAGTGATAGAGGATTTTGTAAATGAAATGTGGTTTGTTTCGTATACATCAAGTCGTCACTCACTGACACAATTTAGCCAACTTATATGAGACAGAAAATACTTCTCAACTATGTGCTCATACAGGTGCTGAACAGGCCAGGACCTCTCTTCCACCGCATTGAGCTTGTAGGAGCGGGAGGGAGGTGGCATGCCTCCATCACCCGGCCACACACACACACATATACAATGCTAGGTCCACCGCCGCTTTGCATCACTGGAGCCAGTTCCTCAGCGCGGGGGTAGTACAAGCCTCGTGAGGGGCCCTTGTCTACCCAGTTGTCTTTCATTTGAAACGTGGCGGAAAAGAGAATCTAACCCCCTACTCCACCACACCCAAAAAATTGTCGACGTGAGTCTAGCTCGCTTTGATGTTAGGACAAGCTGGGTTTCCACAGCAAGGTCTGGTTCCCTTTATTATTTAACCTCCTTCCTACTCTACCTGCAAAATGATCGTGGGAGGAGGTATCAGTGAGGCTACAATCTAGTTTTGCCCCTTTGTTACAGTATTTTGAATAAGCGGGTTTAGTTATAGACTAGAGAAAAATTTACTAAACAAACCTCGGCCTGTCTGTTATTGTTGAAAGTTGATTCTAAGCCGCAAAAATCCCCGTGAGTTAAGTCGCATACGTCTTGATAAAGGCGTTGCCTATACTAAGGTGAGATGGTAATGATCATGATAATCAGATGTTACTTATAAATATATTNTCTTGATAAAGGCGTTGCCTATACTAAGGTGAGATGGTAATGATCATGATAATCAGATGTTACTTATAAATATATTCAAATATATTGGTTTTGGTTTGATAATTTTTGTAATATTCAATCATTCTCAAACCCTAAGGCTCTGTAAAGTACCCGAGACCTAAAACCTGCTGGAAATGTATGTTGGCAGCATTTTTGTTAATTACTATTAATGCATATAATAGTTTCTTTAAATAAAAAAAATTAAATAGCAGGCAGTATTTCACAAAAGAATTTTACTGCGAAAGCGTCACGNTCTTGATAAAGGCGTTGCCTATACTAAGGTGAGATGGTAATGATCATGATAATCAGATGTTACTTATAAATATATTTAAATATATTGGTTTTGGTTTGATAATTTTTGTAATATTCAATCATTCTCAAACCCTAAGGCTCTGTAAAGTACCCGAGACCTAAAACCTGCTGGAAATGTATGTTGGCAGCATTTTTGTTAATTACTATTAATGCATACAATAGTTTCTTTAAATAAAAAAAATTAAATAGCAGGCAGTATTTCACAAAAGAATTTTACTGCGAAAGCGTCACGNCAATAGTTTCTTTAAATAAAAAAAATTAAATAGCAGGCAGTATTTCACAAAAGAATTTTACTGCGAAAGCGTCACGTAAAAAGAAGACAGTGCTGCAATCTCTGGGTGGGGAGATCAGGCTCTGCCCCTGGCGGAGAGGTCGGCTAATCAGAGCAGGCCCCACTAGTTCGTAAGTTGTGTGTGTTAATGGAGTATAAATTTGGTGTTTGAAATGTTTAATTGACTTATTTATGAAAAGGGGGGTTTGTATTATTTAAAGAAATTTATAAGTTATGTAGTTTATAGGTTTTAGTTGGTGGGGGAGCGCCAGAGAGTTCTAAATTACGACCGCAACAGACGGTGTCTAGAGGCAGACTGAGCTGCACGGCGCGAGCGCGAACTAGCTTTGTTAAAATTGGGGAATTTTGTCCCAGACCGACAAGAGATTTAAACGGCCGGTCGTAGGTAAATTGCTATGTCCGTCCCCTTCGGGCAAGGTGGGTCTACGCCACTCTTATGTTCGGTTGCAGGCTGGCAGCGGTCCGAACTCACTTCGTGCGCACATGCAGATGCCACTATGCTCATTCGCGGGCCGGCGGCGGTCTCTCTCACCTCCTTTCGCGCGCACATGNGTGCGCACATGCAGATGCCACTATGCTCATTCGCGGGCCGGCGGCGGTCTCTCTCACCTCCTTTCGCGCGCACATGTAGATCCCATTATGATCACTCGTGGGCCTGCAGTGTAACGTTTTCTCCCTATTTCAAATATAGCATAATTGTTAAATGTTTACTATAGTTGACACAACATACTCTCTCTCTCTCTGTCTCTCTCTCTCTCTCTCTCTCTCTCTCTGTGCTGTAATAAGAGTCATTTATGAATGTTACTAGTTAAACATTTACATTTGAGACGTACTCCCAACCTCATTTGAGACTTCGAGGTAGGAATAGAGCTGTCTCTCTATTATTTACATTTTCCTCGAGGCCAATCAATCGGCACGTCCCACTCTATTTTCAGCTGGAGTCTGACCGTGCACGCGCTCGACAGCGCACGCGTGACATAGGAATAGCGTGCGCTCGTGGGAGAGAGTCTGGGAACACTCTGAGTGAACCTCATTTGTACATTCTCTGTACTATGTGTGGATACTCAAACGATATGTCACGTATCGCGGGAACATGTTAGTTTAGGCTAGTTGCAAGACATATTTTTATTTCAGTCTATCTTAGAACTAAACATTTTTCCCCCATAGGTTCCCTCCTGGTCGCCTGGTGTTGAGCAATCATTCGTACATTCTGCCAGACCAACCAGTCGAGATATCCATCAGCGTTACTTTGTCTCCACAATTAAGATGGTTTCTACTAGTTCTTCCGCATCAACGGCATGAACAGTTTCTTCTTCTTCCACACCACCATTGAATATTTCACCCACGATGCGACGACCTGCACTACAGTACAGTTTCTGCGATCGGATGTTTGCCAATTGCATAAATGGTTTACGTCATGAACGAACCTGCTCCGTCAATCCATTCAGGAATAAACAGCAGTACTTGTATGATAGGTGTGGGGTGACATTTGGCTGCACCGACAATCTTTCCAACCATCGCATAGTATGTACAGGACTGATCAGAGAGGCCACATCGTCACACTGCTCGTTCTGTAATAATAGCTTCAGCAATTCTCGAGATGCTCGTCGCTATGAACAAATCTGTTGGGCGAATCCTGATGCCGTGACATTGGCATGCGGAAACTGCGGCAGGAAATTTACCAGAACAGGTCAACTGCGTGCACACAGCGCTAAATGCAATGGGACTATCACAGTCTCACCGCNCATAATTGTTAAATGTTTACTATAGTTGACACAACATACTCTCTCTCTCTCTGTCTCTCTCTCTCTCTCTCTCTCTGTGTGCTGTAATAAGAGTCACGTATGAATGTTACTAGTTAAACATTTACATTTGAGACGTACTCCCAACCTCATCTGAGACTTCGAGGTAGGAATAGAGCTGTCTCTCTATTATTTACATTTTCCTCGAGGCCAATCGATCGGCACGTCCCACTCTATTTTCAGCTGGAGTCTGACCGTGCACGCGCTCGACAGCGCACGCGTGACATAGGAATAGCGTGCGCTCGTGGGAGAGAGTCTGGGAACACTCTGAGTGAACCTCATTTGTACATTCTCTGTACTATGTGTGGATACTCAAACGATATGTCACGTATCGCGGGAACATGTTAGTTTAGGCTAGTTGCAAGACATATTTTTATTTCAGTCTATCTTAGAACTAAACATTTTTCCCCCATAGGTTCCCTCCTGGTCGCCTGGCGTTGAGCAGTCATTCGTACATTCTGCCAGACCAACCAGTCGAGACGTCCATCAGTGTTACTTTGTTTCCACCATTGAATATTCCACCCACGATGCGACGACCTGCACTACAGTACGGTTTCTGCGATCGGATGTTTGCCGATTGCATAAATGGTTTACGTCATGAACGAACCTGCTCCGTCAATCCATTCAGGAATAAACAGCAGTACTTGTATGATAGGTGTGGGGTGACATTTGGCTGCACCGACAATCTTGCCAACCATCGCATCGTATGTACAGGACTGATCAGAGAGGCCACATCGTCACACTGCTCGTTCTGTAATAATAGCTTCAGCAATTCTCGAGATGCTCGTCGCTATGAACAAATCTGTTGGGCGAATCCTGATGCCGTGACATTGGCATGCGGAAACTGCCGCAGGAAATTTACCAGAACAGGTCAACTGCGTGCACACAGCGCTAAATGCAATGGGACTATCACAGTCTCACCGCCGGCGAAAAGGACTCGCATGACAGCCTCTCAGCCAGGACCACCACAGTCCATACCAACCCGCATTATTGCTGCCGACAGCCGATCTCGCCGTAGGACCATCGTCAGCGGTGCCGGAGAGTATAACACCTATGGATTTGTAGAGGCAGAGAGCGTATTTCCAGGCATCATGCATACATATGTTGCTGAGAATAACTCGAGTAAGGCTGATGATATTTGCTGCTATCTCGAGCGAATGAAGGAGGATATCATCGGCCAGCTAGAGCAGGAAATCGAGGACTAGGGGGCGGTTAAATTCAATATTTTCCTCGAGTGCATATATGGCAAGCTGAAGCCGCACGACTATGAGACAGATCATCGAGCCTTCAAGACAAAGAACATGCCTCTCTTCAATGCTGATGACATTGAAGATGATGTGTCGGCTTTCATTGTCAAGATATGCCAGGAGGAGGGCAAGTACATGGGGAAGGGAAGTGGCTGGACCCTGACCTCTGTGAAAAGGTTTCAGCTATATGTCAACCACCTCAACCCGCTGAGAGCGTCCTTCTACATCTCCCTGCCTGCACAAGTTGAGACTAAGAGGTATATTATTAACCCACGAAACCAGGACCAGAAGTGCTTCAAATGGGTGATCCTGGCACGATATATAGAGAGCTGGAATCCTGCATGTGTCAACCAACAGTATTTAGACCTAAGAGACTCTTAAAATTTAGTGGGATAGAGTTCCCCACCCCTCAACGCCAGATATCGACGTTCGAGAGGACCAATCCTGGGGTCAGCATCAATGTATATGCACTCGACGAAAGTATGAAGGTGGTACCTATACAAGTGACGAAGGAAGAACTGGCTGAGCACTTCGACATACTACTTTTGAAGACTGCGAGCAAGAACTCACATTACTGCTACATAGCTGATTTCTCCCGCCTGATATGCTTCCAGGTGACTGGTCATGAAATACGACCAATATTTTAAAATGCTGCCTCAAGGGATATGATACTAAACCACGAGTGACAGGCTGACAGGTGCTGAGATGCTGGATGAGCACAGGAGGTGCTGTAATGAACACACAGCAGTCCATACCGACATGCCACAGCCTAGAAGAGAACAGCAAGCCTTCTGTGCTAAAGTTTTAGAATTACTACAACAGCGATAAGGTACATATAGTCGTGTACGCGGACTTTGAAGACATGCTGGTGCCAGTCCAGACATGTCATCCAAACCCAGATGCGTCCTACACCTATAGGTACCAGAAGCACGAGCCCTAAAGCTATGGTATCTACATCAAGGTGGATAATGATGTAATACCCGCCTCTAAGACTACCAGCCTTGATGCAGGCGTGAAATTGTACACTCGAGAAGACACCTCGAAGAAATTCATGGAAGAAGTCGTGAGGATTAACAATCTAGTGAAGGAAATATATAGCCAGTGACAGCCTATGCGAACACTGACTTCTAGCGAACGGAGTGGCTTCCCTCTGGCTACCACCTGCTAGCACTGTTCTGGCCCCTTCACCACCAATAACCGCAAGGTCCAAGATCACGACAATTTCAGCTGCAACTTTATCAGGGTGGCATGCAATAACTGCAACATGCTTCGCCGCCGCCCCCAGAGACTCCTAATCCTCTTCCACAACTTGATGTACGATACGAGTTTCACTATCGAGCAGCTTGGCTCCGACANCTAGCACTGTTCTGGCCCCTTCACCACCAATAACCGCAAGGTCCAAGATCACGACAATTTCAGCTGCAACTTTATCGGGGTGGCATGCAATAACTGCAACATGCTTCGCCGCCGCTCCCAGAGACTCCTAATCCTCTTCCACAACTTGATGTACGATACGAGTTTCACTATCGAGCAGCTTGGCTCCGACANCCCCAGAGACTCCTAATCCTCTTCCACAACTTGATGTACGATACGAGTTTCACTATCGAGCAGCTTGGCTCCGACACTCAGGACATATTTATTATCAGGCACACAGAAGAACTAATCACCTTCAGCAAACGTTCGGGCGACAAATTCACGATTCAATTTATCGACACATTTAGGTGCATGTCTGCCAGCCTCGCAACACTTGTGCAGAAACTACCATCGAGCAGCTTCAAGACTCCAGCAACCTTCTTCAATGGCGAACAGCTCGAGTTGGTGGCCCGGAAAGGANACTACCATCGAGCAGCTTCAAGACTCCAGCAACCTTCTTCAATGGCGAACAGCTCGAGTTGGTGGCCCGGAAAGGAATGTTCCCCTATGCCAAAGGTGACTCGTGGTGAAAGCTCGCTGAGCTACAGCTACCATCCAGTGCTGCTTTTTACAACTGTCTCACTGGATGTAACATCAGCGAAGAGGATTACCGTCATGCTTAAACAGTCTGGACAACATTCGGATGCCGAATGCTGCAACAATACTNGCGAAGAGGATTACCGTCATGCTTAAACAGTCTGGACAACATTCGGATGCCGAATGCTGCAACAATACTCCAAGCTCTACCTCAATACAGATGTGCTATTGCTATGCGACGTATTTGGGAATTTCTGGGGGATATGTCTGACCACATACAGTCTTGATTGCCTCTGATATGTGAGTGCCTCCAGATTCTCGTTCGACGCGATGTTGCGCAAGACATGGGTGGAGTTGGAGCTACTTGTTTACTATGACATCTACCTGTTTATCGAAGCTGGTATCCGGGGAGGGGTAGCCCAGTGCATCAAATGTCACATAGTGGCAAACAACAAGAACGTTCCTGCCATCTATGATGCCAGCAGGCCATCTACCTACTTTCAGTATGTATATTCCAACCATTTGTATGGTCGGACAATGTCCCTGCCGCTGCCATATGGCAGTTTCAAATGGACCAGAACTAATATTGATGTCATGACCATGCCAGACGATGAAGCTGTTGGCTACATATTGGATGTAGATGGTCAATCGGGCTAAGGGTGAAGCTGTGCGCATATCGATGTCAAGATAAGGTAGTGAAGCGCGCGAAAGGGGTACAGAATAGTGTTGTACAGAATACCATCACCATTAAAGATTTAAACGTATTCTTATGATCCAGCAAGTAATGAGAGCACAGGTCAGTAGCATTAGGTCGTACCATCACGATTTATATACAGATTGTACCAAAAAGCTGGCTCTTTCGTGGATGAACAAGCAGAAGATCCTGGACGATGTCATACATACCGCCGCATATGGCTATCATACCTAATAAAGTACCTCTGGGTCCGGCACATATCATCATATATGTCTCTGTCCCAGCAGAGTGAATGGGGTCGGGGTGGATAGTAGGAGGCAGTTCCTCGTCCCAGGTTTGTCGAAGCAGAAGCACTTCCATTCCCCTCTCCCACAATGTGTGATGTGTGTTTTCCAGCAGTATGCTGGAGCACATGCAAGAACCATATTCATCTTGCCAGNCCTCTCCCACAATGTGTGATGTGTGTTTTCCAGCAGTATGCTGGAGCACATGCAAGAACCATATTCATCTTGCCAGGTATACTGTTGAGGGTTGGTAGCCATATGTCCTTTTTAGCATATGGTAGCACATGCAAGAGCCATATTCTCCTTTCCAGGTATNGTTGAGGGTTGGTAGCCATATGTCCTTTTTAGCATATGGTAGCACATGCAAGAGCCATATTCTCCTTTCCAGGTATGCTAGCTGGTAGCACGATGTAGCTCATGCAAGAGACATTCCTATCTTGTCAGGTATGTTACTAGTATGTCCTGCTGTATATATTGCAGTACTGGAGCATATGCAAGAGTCATATTCATCTTTTCAGGTATACTGTTTATCTTCTACATTATCTGTTTCAGCATACTCTAGCACCTGCAAGAGCCATATGCTTCTTGTCAGGTATTCTTGCTGGTAGCATGCTGTAGATCGTACAAGAGACACTATTATATTGTCAGGTGTGTTACCAGTATGTCCTGTACTTGTTTTTCCAGCAGTATACTGTAGCACATGCAAGAACCATATTCATCTTGTCAGGTATGCTGCTGTTGATGGTTGTTTCTATTTTTAAACCATGCAAGAGTCATGTTCATTTTGTCAGGTATGCTGGCTGGTTGCATGCTAAAGTTCATGGAAGATATATTCTTATCTTGTCATGCATGTTATCAGTATGTTCTGCTGTGTGTACTTTTTTCCAGCAGTATACTGTAGCACATGATAGAGTCACATTTATCTTGTCAGGTATACTGATTCTGCGCTCGTTCTGTTCCATCATACTGTAGCACATGCAAGAGCCGTATTCTTCTTGCCAGGTATGCTGGCTAGTAGCACGCTGTAGCCCATGCAAGATACATTCTTATCGTGTCAGGCATGTTACCAGTATGTCCTGTGTATGTACTTTTTCCAACAGCATACTGTAGCATGTACAAGAGTCATATTCATATTGTCGGGTATGCTGTTGTGTTTCTTCAGCATACTGTAGCATGTGAAAAGTCATATTCATCTTGTCAGGTTTTCTGGTTGGTAGCATGCCATGTAATATACATTCTTATCTTGTCAGGTATGTTACTGACATGACATGATATGTGTACCATTTCACATTCTAAAATCGTTCATATACAAGCGTAAGGTATTTGTCTCCGACCTAGGGTTGAGAATGTGGAATGATATTCGTATCATACTAGTAACTACTATAGTAACTTGTGGTCTTATCGTACTTGCTTTTATTCTCTAGTTATTACTTCTGCCTCTACTGTACTCTTCTCCTTTGCTGTCATCTGTCTGGAAATTCCTTTGTCCGCTTTCTTTTTATTTTAGGTGAGTTGTTTTTCATTCCAGCTTCGTAATCCGCCTGTACACTATGCTTGCGACGTCAGTGGTGTTTCTTTTTCCTTATACACATGTGTAAGGAAAAATATATTCCAATGGTGTTTATGCCAGCAGAGTGTACTGCCCCGGTCCCAAGCCCGGGAGCCGTCTGCATGGTTATGTAATGCAGACAGTAAGTGTGAGGGCGACCATGCTGCTGTGTAAGTGACTAATTATTCTAATACTTAGAACAATTATTNACTACCATCGAGCAGCTTCAAGACTCCAGCAACCTTCTTCAATGGCGAACAGCTCGAGTTGGTGGCCCGGAAAGGAGTGTTCCCCTATGCCAAAGGTGACTCGTGGGGAAAGCTCGCTGAGCTACAGCTACCATCCAGTGCTGCTTTTTACAACGGTCTCACTGGATGTTNCCAAAGGTGACTCGTGGGGAAAGCTCGCTGAGCTACAGCTACCATCCAGTGCTGCTTTTTACAACGGTCTCACTGGATGTTACATCAGCGAAGAGGATTACCGTCATGCTTAAACAGTCTGGACAACATTCGGATGCCGAATGCTGCAACAATACTCCAAGCTGTACCTCAATACAGATGTGATATTGCTATGCGACGTATTTGAGAATTTCTGGGGGATATGTCTGACCACATACAGTCTTGATTGCCTCCGATATGTGAGTGCCTCCAGATTCTCGTTCGACGCGATGTTGCGCAAGACATGGGTGGAGTTGGAGCTACTTGTTTACTATGACATCCACCTGTTTATCGAAGCTGGTCTCCGGAGAGGGGTAGCCCAGTGCATCAAATGTCACATAGTGGCAAACAACAAGAACGTTCCTGCCATCTATGATGCCAGCAGGCCATCTACCTACTTTCAGTATGTATATTCCAACTATTTGTATGGTCGGATAATGTCCCTGCCGCTGCCATATGGCAGTTTCAAATGGACCAGAACGAATATTGATGTCATGACCATGCCAGACGATGAAGCTGTTGGCTACATATTGGATGTAGATGGTCAATCGGGCTAAGGGTGAAGCTGTGCGCATATCGATGTCAAGATAAGGTAGTGAAGCGCGCGAAAGGGGTACAGAATAGTGTTGTACAGAATACCATCACCATTAAAGATTTAAACGTATTCTTATGATCCAGCAAGTAATGAGAGCACAGGTCAGTAGCATTAGGTCGTACCATCACGATTTATATACAGATTGTACCAAAAAGCTGGCTCTTTCGTGGATGAACAAGCAGAAGATCCTGGACGATGTCATACATACCGCTCCATATGGCTATCATACCTAATAAAGTACCTCTGAGTCAGGCACATATCATCATATATGTCTCTGTCCCCGGCAGAGTGAATGGGGTCGGGGTGGATAGTAGGAGGCAGTTCCTCGTCCCAGGTTTGTCGGAGCAGAAGCACTTCCATTCCTCTCTCCCACAATGTGTGATGTGTGTTTTCCAGCAGTATGCTGGAGCACATGCAAGAACCATATTCATCTTGCCAGGTATACTGTTGAGGGTTGGTAGCCATATGTCCTTTTTAGCATATGGTAGCACATGCAAGAGCCATATTCTCCTTTCCAGGTATTTTAGCTGGTAGCACGATGTAGCTCATGCAAGAGACATTCTTATCTTGTCAGGTATGTTACTAGTATGTCCTGCTGTATATATTGCAGTATACTGGAGCATATGCAAGAGTCATATTCATATTTTCAGGTATACTGTTTATAATCTACATTATCTGTTTCAGCATACTCTAGCACCTGCAAGAGCCATATTCTTCTTGTCAGGTATTCTTGCTGGTAGAATGCTGTATATCGTGCAAGAGACACTATTATATTGTCAGGTGTGTTACCAGTATGTCCTGTACGGGTTTTTCCAGCAGTATACTGTAGCACATGCAAGAACCATATTCATTTTGTCAGGTATGCTGCTGTTGATGGTTGTTTCTATTTTTTAAACCATACAAGAGTCATGTTCATCTCATCAGTTATGCTGGCTGGTTGCATGCTAAAGTACATGGAAGAGATATTCTTATCTTGTCATGCATGTTATCAGTATGTTCTGCTGTGTGTACTTTTTTCCAGCAGTATACTGTAGCACATGATAGAGTCATATTTATCTTGTCATGTATACTGATTCTGCGCTCGTTCTGTTCCATCATACTGTAGCACATGCAAGAGCCGTATTATTCTTGCCAGGTATGCTGGCTAGTAGCACGCTGTAGCCCATGCAAAATAAATTCTTATCGTGTCAGGCATGTTACCAGTATGTCCTGTGTATGTACTTTTTCCAACAGTATACTGTAGCATGTACAAGAGTCATATTCATATTGTCGGGTATGCTGTTGTGTTTCTTCAGCATACTGTAGCATGTGAAAAGTCATATTCATCTTGTCAGGTTTTCTGGTTGGTAGCATGCCATGTAATAAACATTCTTATCTTGTCAGGTATGTTACTGACATGACATGATATGTGTACCATTTCACATTCTAAAATCGTTCATATACTAACGTAAGGTATTTGTCTCCGACCTAGAGTTGAGAATGTGGAATGATATTCGTATCATACTAGTAACTACTATAGTAACTTGTGGTCTTATCGTACTTGCTTTTATTCTCTAGTTATTACTTCTGCCTCTACTGTACTCTTCTACTTTGCTGTCATCAGTCTGGAAATTCCTTTGTCCGCTTTGTTTTTATTTTAGGTGAATTGTTTTCCATTCCAGCTTCGTAATCCGCCTGTACACTATACTTGCGACGTCAGTGGTGTCTCTTTTTCCTTATACACATGTGTAAGGAAAAATATATTCCAATGGTGTTTATGCCAGCAGAGTGTACTGCCCCGGTCCCAAGCCCGGCAGCCGTCTGCATGGTTATGTCATGCAGACAGTAAGTGTGAGGGCGACCATGCTGCTGTGTAAGTGACTAATTATTGTAATACTTAGAACAATTATTATGAACGTGCAGGACTATCGTCTCGGTACTGGGTAGACTGACAATTTTTTTCATGTGTTTAATTTACAGGTGGTCGCGGCTTGTCCCTTTTGTTTTTAAATCCGCAGGACTGCGGTCTCGGCACTTTTTAAACTGTCGGTATTTTTTTATACATATAAGAAGCATGCATATATTTTCTGAATGATCATATGAGCATTTATTATATTTCTTAATTAATGGTGATTTTTTTCACTATTACAAGTTTATTGCCTGTCGAGTGCGTAGGCCAGTGTGTGTATGTTCATTATTTCGTCTTCTTAAACATCCCATGTAATGGCGGTCGTATGGTCAAGGCGTCGGACTGATGACACAAGGGTGGTCTGACCGATCTCGCATGCCCCCTTCATTTTTTGAGTTCCCAAACTACTAAATTCGCAGCGCTCCTATAGGCAACGAGCGAACTAAGAAAATGTCCGCAAGGAATGATAGAGGTTGCCTCATGATCCAAGATAGCCATGGCTCGAATTCGTGAAGATTATGAGAAAAATCCCTTGCTTGGAATGCAAGAGCATAATGTAAGATGACCGTTACTGGCTGTGAAAATGGTCGCCATCGGGAAGGAATGAAAGAGGAAGTAGTCATAAATGGTAGGAAATTCTGGCACTTTTAGCCGTTTTTGAGATAAAAAGGGGAATTCCTAGAGAAAAAGGGGGAAAATTATGTAATCCAAGATGGCCACAATTCGTCCTGCGTCCCGCGCGTGGCGCCCCTGATGCAGAACCGGCTATTTATAAATACTCACGACGTTGCAAAATTCATACTGATAGGAGTGTACTACTTAAAGCATAAATAATAACACCGAAATTAATAATTGTATACGCAATATGTGTAAGCAAAAGGCCGGTTTTGCTATGATAATGTTAGAAGTTCCGAAAATAATTGTCTTAAAACCTCGATGACTGAACCAAATTGATATGCATTTCCGAATCACAGTTACACGGTGAAATTTATCTTAAAATGCTAGTTTAGATACAATTAGACCCGATGCAATCTCTTTTTAGGGGTCTAACAAAGCGAAAGCTTTGCCAAACTTTTTTACGAGAAAATAACTTTATTTAATATAATAGTTATATAACCACAGAAATGTGAATGTACGAGTATTTTCAACACAATACAAAAAAAAANACTTTATTTAATATAATAGTTATATAACCACAGAAATGTGAATGTACGAGTATTTTCAACACAATACAAAAAAAAACAATACATAACCAATAACAATGTACACTCATTTCCAAAAAAAAAATATCATCCTTAAGGTGCCATCNCAAAAAAAAACAATACATAACCAATAACAATGTACACTCATTTCCAAAAAAAAAATATCATCCTTAAGGTGCCATCGCAGGGGCACGTAAGTCGGTACAGGCACAGGATATGGTAGTACTTATATAAAAATAATATTTTACCACACCAAGCGTGTATTGCTGGGGACCAACACTTGCAAGATGCACTTAGCATGGTGTTGGACCACGGAGACAGGTGGCGAAACTGTCGGGCATGTAGACACATAGGCGTCAGATGTTCTCCTGAAGAAGATCATGTCACAGCTGACGCAACTGACCCTCCAAATGCGCCGTAGTTGCGGCTGGCCGAAGTTGCCGCCCGATCTGTTACCAAACGTTCTCGATGTGTGAGAAATTTGGGCCACTTGTGGGCCAAGGAAGGATGTTGATATCACAAAGGCAGGTTAGTGAGATTACCCGTACTGTGTGAGGTCGGGCCTTATACTGCTGGAAAAAGGTGTTTTCAAGATGCGCCATCAAGGAGAGCGCACATGGTTGCAGAATTATCTGGGCCCATCGCCGTGCCGTCGGGTTTACTTCAATCACCACGATTGGGGTGCGGGAATCGTAGGAAATGGCACCCCACAACTTGCCACAACTTGGCACCTCGTTGGGGTGGAGTGCCGCTCTACAATGAAGTGTGGATCACGGCGCGAGCCAGGACGTCTCCAGACTAGAATTCGACTGACATTTGTATCCAGGCAGAACCCCGTGATTCGTCGCTGAACACCACTTGTCGCTAATCCGGAAGCTGTCATGTTGCCCGCTCCAGACAGAAGGACCCACGTGCTTGGTGATGCTCGGGTCGTAATGGTAGACGTCGTAAGGGACGCTGCGACGACAAATCTTGCTCTGCTAACCACCTGGATAGGTTACTTATGGACACAGGTATATCCCGAACTGCCGTGACATGTACTTGGATGGTGCGCAGCGTCGCCCGTGGAGTGCTTACAGAACCTGTCGCACGATGAAACGATCCTCCCTACTGGTGTTCTGCCGGGGTCGAGCCGAGCCTTCTCGGCGGGTTTGTGTGCCTTTCAGTTCCTACTGCGTATAACACTGACTCACAGTGTAGGCAGAAAGGTTCAAGTGGCGACAAATGCGCCGAAACGTCCAACCTGACTCTCAGAGGCTGACGACGAGCCTCTCTCAAACTCATCGAGCTTGTTGAATGATGGAGGGACATAGAAGCCACCTAGTCGCATATCGACGCAAGTAAACCGCATTAAACGCAAATAGGACACGTGTCTGTCAATGACGACACTGTGTGCCAATCGTCGTTGAACTCACGCGATTCTTTCATGGTGGGAACATTTTTTTTGCATATCAGTGTATTTCATAAATTTAATTTACGCATTTAATGAAGAATACAATTTTCATTCCCTGTATTGAGGTTATTCGTGGCAGTTCGGAATGCTCGCATTTTATGTTGAACCTAACAATACTAAAGGAACTGTGCCACCATATTTAAAGTAAAGAGGATGAATTATTTCCGTGTGATTTCTAGACGTTTTGTAGCGTTTTATGCAAAAAAGTAATTAAACACGCCAGCCAATCGAGGTATCGACTAGCAAACTGTTCTCAACTTTCACATAACATAGCACACATCCACCGAAGCGCCATAATAGTTAAACAATATCGAAAATTTAATTAAATTCACCCGATCAAAGTTACCTTAAATTTAAAAATTAATATAACCTACTTTTAATTNAATATCGAAAATTTAATTAAATTCACCCGATCAAAGTTACCTTAAATTTAAAAATTAATATAACCTACTTTTAATTAATATAGACACACTGACCAGGAAGCATATTACGTGAAATTTTAAAGACTCCCGCGATCATAAATAACTTCGAAATACAGTACAAAGCAATTATAAAATCGCCCACTTCATTCACAACAGATATATAGGCCTAAATGTTTTATTTATAATGCAAATAAATATTTTATTTACGGGCTACTAATTGCCACATAAATTCACGGAATCCAAAGCATGTGAACACGAAAATGGGAAAAAAGTAAAAAAAGGAATATACAATACAATGTAACTGTTAACTTGAAACGATGTGTCAAACAAGTGACGTCATGAATTTGTTAGAAATTCAAATACTTTATTATTACGCCATTTTTATTCTTATGTCCATAAAACATTAAGATAGTAATGAATTTCAGGTGGCGTTAATTTTGCATACTGTATCCGCTGCGTTAAGACCTGGAACAACTTCTCCTTATTCCCTGCCAACTTAACAGTGAGTATTTGGGTCATTCCTTATGTAAATATGTATGCAGTTATGGGGCAGAGATAATTTTTCTAATATTAGTTTTAATAGCGCTCACTTTATCGTGAACCATCTATAGCAATACTAGTCTTCATTAATGGCTTAAAACGCTTGGGTAATTAAGAATGCCTACAATTTATTATCTAGTTCGACAAACAGACTAACAATTTTAATCTTACGTCTCTTTTTTCTTTAAGCCATTTGGATGATATTACTAAATATTTCAGAGAACTTTTAAAACTTACATTTATTCGTTATTAGTTACTATTACACAAGCCAATAAAATTTTTTTTCTGAAAACGTTTTTAATAAATGCAGATGAATCCTATGTATTTTTGAGTTCTGAAACCGAGTCTGGCATAAGATTTTTGTATCACCCACAGTTCTCTCACAATATGCATTTGTATTTTAAAATTCAATGTATGCGATTGTATTTTTAAAAAATTTATTACATAAGTTTTTAGTGTTTATTGTGGTATTTCCTTTCTCTCTCTTCTCTTTGAAGTTTCTTATGTACCTTTTTCTCCGATGTGATGCATTTTGTGGTTCTCGGTGAAGTGACAAGCAGTAATCACCCATCATGCTGACATTCCACCGTCCCTGTTAATGTTTCTCCATCACTTTGATGTCCTGGTGAAACCGCTCCCCCTGCTCTTCACTCACATCACCCAAGTTGTCAGGGAAAAAGACAAGATGATTGTGTAAGAAGTGGACTTTAAGGCTCATAAGGCATCCCAGATTTTTGAACTTGTCTATCGAATTAGCTAAGATAAGTTCATAATTTGGGTCTTTAACATTGCCCAAAAACTTAGTCACAACTTGCGTAAATTATATCCCAGCCTCCTTTTCCTTTGTAGTCATTTTTGTTTCAAAGTTGGAATCGAACATAATTTTACGAATGTCAGGCCCAACGAAAACCCCTTCTTTTAATTTTGATCCTGGTAAATGAGGAAACTTGTCACATAGATACTTAAAACATTCACTTTCTTTAGGCAAGGCATTTACAAACTGTTTCTTTAAACCTAATTTAATGTGAAGAGGTAGTAGAAGAATTTTTTTTTTGGGTCTATTAAAGTTTTATGTAAAATGTTCTTCTTTCTAGGTGTTAAGGTTTTTCTTGCAGGCCAATGTTTTGTGGACCAGTGTCGATCCCTTGCTCTGCTGTCCCACTCACATATAAAACATGGAAATTTAGTAAATCCCTTTTGTTGGCCTACGAGCATGCAAACAACTTTCAAACCTCCACACATCATCCAATCGTGAGCAGGATAGTTAATTTCTTTTAAAATAATGTCTAAATTTTCGTAAGTTTCCTTCATATGGACTGAATGAGCCACAGGCAGTGAAGCATAAGTATTACCATTGTGTAGAAGAACAGCTTTTAAGCTAGTTTTTTATTAGTATGTAAAAAGCCTCCATTCTTCATTGTTGTACTCAATTCCAAATTAATTCATTAGACCACCAATATCATGGCAGTACANTCTTCATTGTTGTACTCAATTCCAAATTAATTCATTAGACCACCAATATCATGGCAGTACACCAAATCCTGTTCTTCCTTAAAAAATTAAGCGATCTGTTGATCTCTTGTTCTATATTGATAAATAGATGTTCCAGATGCCAACAAATGTTTTTCTTTTAGCCTAGATCCAAGCAATTCAGCTTTCGCGTTAGTTAAACCCATATCTCTTACTAAATGATTTAACTCAGCCTGTGTAAACAACTGAGGTTCTAAATTTTCTGGAGAATATTGGAACTCATCGTTATCCAGTTGACCTTAATCAGATTTTGTTTCACTGGACTGATCAAGTAAAACGTCATCAATAGCCTGTGATGGCTCAGGGACAGGAATTCTCGGACCATGACCGACTGACCGAATAGCTGAAGGAAGATTAGGGTAGACAATTACTTTCTTATTTTTGGAGTTATATCCAGTAACATCAATGCTACAAAAAAAACAATTGCCTGAATGATTTTTTGGTTCTATCCATATCATGGGTACTGCAAATCTAAAAGCTGTCTTTTCTTTTTTTGACCATTTTCTAAGGTCTTCAACACAAACATAGCATACCTTGTGTGGAGCCCAATGTTTTTCTTGATCACAAAGTTTTATTCCAGAATATACCAAGTACACTTTTTTTAAACAAACTCTGTAATGTTTCTTTGATGTTTTCTTAATTACAAACTCACCACATATATAACAAAAACAGTTAGGAAAGTTTTTACAACCACGGTTAGCCATACTTAGAGCACATGGGCAAAAAGCTGAAAAGTGAGGTTGTGTTGACTGAAAGAAAACAAACAGTCGTACCACCACTGCCAACCTAATTTCATTCAGATTTGCTGTATGTTATAGTATATTAATAATGTGTATCAAGTATATAGAAATGTATATATGTGTATATAAAAAATGTATAAATAAAGTTTATGAAAATGCACAGATAAAAATGAATTTCTCACAATTCGTATATTCAAATGTGAAAAAATGGTGGGTGTTATGACTTTCTTATTGTTATTTTCGGACTCAGCACACCAAAAAACAAAGCACTCCAGTAAAATAATTTAAAAAGTTTTTTTGTCATTGACCTGTGTTAGTAATGCGGGAAAATATTTTAATATAACCACATCAACACAAACGAGTACATTCTGAAATATTTGTGACTTATTCCTGAAATTTGAATATTTCAGTGAAATAAGTTCTCGTCGTTGCCAGTAGTGACCTTTTTTTGTAATGAGTTTTCTTGTCTAATTTAGCTGCTGCTTATGTAATAATAATTATTAGTATCTAATTATTTTTGCTCCAAAAAATGTGTTTTCATAATACAGTATATAAATGTGTGTTTTATAAAATGGACTTTATAACAAAAACCAGGAAGTAAGGGAAAACCAAAATTATTCACTTTGGGGTTACAATCATCATTCTGCTATTAGGACACCTGCCTATTACTTACTACAAATTAGCGTTTATTTAAATTGTTATTTTTAACAACAAAATAATATATTGCTAGTCATTAAAATTATTATTTGAGTTATGAAATCTACCAAATTGCTGCTCATGATCATTCATAAATACATTTTTTTAGAGGATATCATATCCTAAATATTTAGGCCTAATTTTGGTTCGTATGCAGGCCATTGTTGTCCAGCGGAATTTTTATATGATTGATGGTGGCAGTAGTTTGTGGTGTGATGTAGTTTGCGAGGTATTCCAGTGTGAAGGTTGAAACTATGATGTTGGTAACAACTGGTGAATGTAGCCGAGGTCAAACTCTCGGCGAGGTAATGTAAAGAAGGTAAACGAATATATTTGATGGCTGAAAGGCCTACTAGATATGCATCCTCTTCCTTGTGAAGTGTCGCTATTTATGTAAGTATCTGGGACCGAAAAAAATAAGCACCAGAGAGAAAATAAAATGAAGTCTGGGAGTTCATTATTTGTAATAATTAAATTTATTACAAATGCAAGATGTAACAATGCCTACAGGATTCCTCGCCAAAATGTGCATGAAGTCCTACATTTGTCTGTAATGCATAACTTTAATGATTCTTAATAATGTAATGTAAATATAATATAGAATTTACTGTCTATATAAATATATAATTATGTAGTTACATATTTGTAACACTGATTCTAACAGTGTGTGTGCAGTATGACTGCAAAATTACCACATATTGAAAACTGGCATAAGAGATTATTATCACGAGTTGATAAATACCGCACGTCCCACTACCATAGCAAATATAAAACGCTTACTGCAGATGCATCTTCTTAGGATTGACACCATACTCACGTAATGAGAAGTCTGCTTTTTGAGATTGGTTTCATGAAAGGTCGAGTAGTGACGAACGAATATTTAAACTATGGTAAATAATTGACTGAAACATTATTTCCTACATATACATGCACTACTGCTAGGGCGTGTGTTCAAAAAACAGTCCATCATGTATAAAATGAGAACGTTTCTATGACACAGATCCTCTTGAGAGAAGTTGATAAATTTTAGCCTACCCATTGGTCTGACGGATCAGATTTTTAAAGGAAAGGCGCGAAATGAAATTCTTGGTAAGAGACAGTTCCGAGTTGGTTGGGAACCTTTCTTACTCGTCATTCTAATCATGTAGTTTTTCGGCGTGCTTTCGTGACCTCTAGCGTGTATCACTAAGCCAAGAACATTTTTCTTTTCTTTTTTTCATCAGCAATNTTCGGCGTGCTTTCGTGACCTCTAGCGTGTATCACTAAGCCAAGAACATTTTTCTTTTCTTTTTTTCATCAGCAATGTTTCCCAAGATTGACGGGTACTATAACTCCTGCATTTCCATTTCCCTTCTTCGCATCATCCTCCGTTTCAAGCTGGCGATATTTATTTACCCTCTTCTCGTGCTGTGCCGTCTGTTCAGTTCCAAGGCCTCTCTTCTGCCGCCTTTTTTTTCTCTTATCCCCCGTCAGATCCCTCACCTGTCGCCTCGCCTTGGTTTCCGCAACTTCACACGTCGCAGATACTCCTCGGAGGTGAACATTTTTTTTTTCTCGACCCACACGTCTTCCTCGCAAATATTCTCTGGTCCTTTCCACCCCAAGCTTCAGATTACTATATGCGGGCTGTATGGATGTGTCAATGGTTACAAAGAGATTTCTTCCCCTCCTCTGGTGAGGACTGGGGGAATGTCTGGCGGTTGGCAAGGGCTTCTTGTCGGTCTGACGCGAGCCAGGGGGGAGAGGGTGTTAGCTGCGAAGATTCCTCGTAGGAGAGGGAGGAAGAAGCTAGAAGTCGGTCGGCGCGGTCCGTCGCGGGTTGGGGAAAGGGCGAAAGACGGTAAAAGCAAAACGGAAAACGAAAGTTGTAGATTTTTGGCCCCGAGAAAAAAACAGTGTACGGTGGAAAAAGCATTTCGGCAAAACGCCGGTTTGAGTTTATGTGTTAGGGCAGGAGATGACGTCACGGTATGAAGAGTTTTGCTGGTATATGTTTGGAGAATCGAAGAGACGTATTCTTCAACTATTCCAGGCTTTCGGACTTTCTGCTCGTCTGCTCGATAACATGTCAACGCCGCCGAGATAATACAAAAAATAGAGAAAAAATTGTCTAATGGCGTAGATCGAAATTTCTCTCTTCTTGCCTCATTTCGCCGATTTTTTCATATCGCTTCTGTTGAAACTGAATTTTATTTCGTACGTCTTGCGCCTCCACGTTGTCTTCCCGCCCCCCTTTTGGTTCTTTCCTTTCAGTGCGTCTCGGCGGCCGAGTATTATGCAAATGACACCAGCGCCCGAGGGTAAATTTTCTGCGAAGAATTTGCGAGAGAGACAGGGAATGCGCGAATCAGCTTCTCGCGATCAGAGCATCCTGGAATCGCGGATTGCGTGGCCGACACGACTAACAACAGTTCTGCAAAGTTCGTTAAACATTTCCTCGTGGGAGCCTTATCAGGGCAAAAGTTCTACCTGGTTAAGTTCTGTCTCCAGAAAACGCTCTTTGATATAACCGGCGGCGCAGTCTGCTAAGAGATTCGGAGATATCGTTCACTTTACAAACGATACTTCGCTGCCTGACCTCGTAAATAAATAAACCACTTGGTGGAGGGAGAAGGGCAGACTAGGGTGACGGCAAAATATACTTGATCGCAAAAAAAATAACAAGCTAAGTTTGTTTTTTAAGTTCGTACGGCTATGCATAAACAGATCTAATTATAGTCGGATCCAAACTAGGTATCTTAAAGTCAATATCAAATTAAATACACAAAACCCAACTTTCTTAAACACACTACTTAAATATACTTATAAATGTGGTATTATCTTTCTACTTATTACATAAATATCCTGTTATTAAACAGAGTTTACTTTTTCGTATGACTCGTATTCGGAAGGTCANAGTTAAATATATTTATAAATGCGGTATTCTCTTTCTACTTATTACATAAATATCCTGTTATTAAACAGAGTTTACTTTTTCGTATGACTCGTGTTCGGAAGGTCATGAGTTCGATTACGTCTGGCAGCTTGGCAGCATTGGTTTTCCTTTTGTTTTTCTCCACCCCCATTCTAACCGCAAATATTCAGTTTATATATAAAGTGTTATGTAGGCCTATTTCCAACATGATTTTTCATATGGAATCACCTCACGAAGTCTGTCGATGACTATTGTGAACAAAGGTAAGCAATATTTTTCTTATTTATATTAAGTGTGATTCGATACCCTCACCTAACCCAGTTACCACGAGGAGCAAATTTTTTTTTTGCCTGCAATCAGGTACGATCATTTGGTTGTTGAGTCAATGAGTCGTTCAGTACAAGCCAAGATTTCGGTGAAGTCTGCGATCGCCTTTATTACGGCATCAGNTTTCGGTGAAGTCTGCGATCGCCTTTATTACGGCATCAGTTGTACTGAGATGAAATACTATACCCTACGCGGTACTTTTTTGTCTTCTAATGCTTGTTCAGTTTGGTTAAAGAGCTCTTGAAAACGAGCACTTAAATGTATTTCACATCAAATCATTTTTTT
This sequence comes from Clitarchus hookeri, assembly GCA_002778355.1. Classification (NCBI taxonomy): domain Eukaryota; kingdom Metazoa; phylum Arthropoda; class Insecta; order Phasmatodea; family Phasmatidae; genus Clitarchus; species Clitarchus hookeri. The sequence goes on along the minus strand of NQII01000785.1, from coordinate 565,897 downwards.
TCATATTCATGTCAGAAATGTGTTTTAGAATATCTCTTGTTTCTCAGATGTGTATTTTCTTGGGTTTGGTGGTACTGGCTATGATAGGTTATTAAATATGGCATGTGCAGTGCCGTAAGTGATTTCAGTGCAGTGTTCTGCTATAGCTGATTGTAGATTTTCATCTTTCGGAAACTGATATGTTCCTTAAAATTAAAGATGATTTTCCCGCCAGTTTCGTGTATGTTTACTACCCTGAANTCTTTCGGAAACTGATATGTTCCTTAAAATTAAAGATGATTTTCCCGCCAGTTTCGTGTATGTTTACTACCCTGAAGAAGGCGAAAGCGGGGTCCGCTAAAACATCGACACACTCGACGACTTCGACGCGGCTGAAGCACCAAGCACCAACATTTGGACAACTGCCGCGAAAGCCTGAGGACTTTATTACCAAACTATCAAGGTTAAACGAACAGAAAATTTAGTGTTTTATCGGACAAAATCACGGAGCCCACAAAATGCGATAGTACGCAGCGTTGTCTGACTGTCTATTAAAAGTTCTTGTGCGATACTTCCTGATGAAGGGTTCATAGAAGTTGGGAGCCGCAGGCTTGGAAACAGTCAACGTAAAAACGTTAACATTCCTCTCCCCCGCCGGTTGGTGAGTGGGGAACGAGAGAATCGCGTATCCGGGAGATTGATGCGCTTGTTGGCTTCCCTCCCAAATGTTATGGGATAATCGGTAATGGGCGAACGCGGCAGTTTCGGGGGTTGGAGAATGGTCGGTATGGTTGCGACTCGCTTTCGCTGTAATGGAAGACAGGTTGTAATCTAATCACGTAAGGTGAAAAGTTTTATAGAAAGTGTTATCTTGGATGTGACTATATTTCACTGCGTCACGAACATTCCTACCAAAGCTATCCATTACGGTTTTTACGGAAGAATGGTACAAGCTATATTGTAGGGAAAATATCATGCTATGTAAAAAATTGGTAATGCAATACAAATTTGTCATCATTCTTTTAATACATGTGAACCATGTCGATATATCGCTCTCTTTAATTATCTGAAAGCAGTGGCGGTTTATAGCAAGCCATGATTAATCCATAAACAGAGAATATATTATTCTTAAAATAGTAAAATTTTATTCAACTACAGTTACAGACACAAACACTATCGTGTGTGCGTGTGTGTTTATACACACAAACCACTAATATCATAGCATAGCCAATAAAGCGCATCCGTCAACATCGAACATTTTCCTTTAAGAGTATCGCTAATATACCTCAATACAGTANTTAATACATGTGAACCATGTCGATATATCGCTCTCTTTAATTATCTGAAAGCAGTGGCGGTTTATAGCAAGCCATGCTTAATACATAAACAGAGAATATATTATTCTTAAACTAGTAATATTTTATTCAACTACAGTTACAGACACAAACACTATCGTGTGTGCGTGTGTGTTTATACACACAAACCACTAATATCATAACATAGCCAATAAAGCGCATCCGTCAACATCGAACATTTTCCTTTAAGAGTATCGCTAATATACCTCAATACAGTACACGATATCTTGTGAAATGATATTGTGCCACATCGTAGTTGTAATTTTTATAAAATACGGTGTTGTAAGCATTAGAGCATAATACGGTATTTCCAAGCATAAATTTGTATAGAGACAAATGAATATAAATTGTTTGCGCATGCTGTGATATTCCACGTATCTGTATTTTACCACTACTCGACATTATTAATAGACTTATAGTGGCTAATCCGCCCTCCCCGTGAAGGCCTTAGGTCATTCCCTCCCCATTCCCGATTGTCTAGTGTTTTCCTACTAAGGCCTGGTCGCTGTTCGGGAGCACTCAAATACACAAATTACAAACAAATAAAATTTAAATAATAACTTTATAGTGCCAGATTTAAAACGCGTTTATACTACCACACGTCCATAAGTCCTCTGAAAACTATGCTTGCGAATATTTGAGATTAAAAAGAATGGTTGGTGCTAGCAAAAAATGTTGCCGCTTATGTGGTAGGCGGCCGGCTGACGGTAGGTGCATTGTTCCACACGCATTGCCGACGTTGCCGATGCATTCAGTCACGTCATGGTAATTTGAGATGAACATTCCAAATCATCCGTTCTTCAGAATAAAATGTTTGTAAAATATATTGTTTTATGCCTGCGGCATATTTATTTTAATTACTTTTCACCATTAGCCATGGTACAATTAGATTTTGCCACGCCTAAACGTCCGAAATCTTTATAAATGAAAATATTAACAATTGTTTCGCAGTAAAAACAAACATGTACTTTAAATTTTGTATGTTATATACCTCAGTCTAAGTTTGTTATTTGTAGTTGCAATAATATTTAAAATTACAAACATATGTATGTTTTTAGACAGAATTCGGATAAACACAGCATAGACAAACATTTTCATATTATGCTGTTGCTTTGCTATCCGATAATAACTCTAAATTTACGAAAGTAACTGGACAGATAGTAAATTAATAATCCGACACAAAACACGATTGATTGCAAGAGACGTTAAATTTTTGTTTTGTTTTTAACTTTATTGCTTGGGGCAAGCCAATTTTTAACTTTATCAGTTCTACTTTGAAATATTACCTAAAGAGCTTATACACAAACAAGGATGTTTTCTAATTTATTCAGGTCCTGCAAAAAATGTGATGTATAAAATCGTAACATTTTATATATAGTAACCGGGGTAAATGATTGGAGCGGTTTCAATCACATAGGATTCCAATAATAAATTCTAAAGTACGAAGGTAAGGTTTAATCATAAAACATAAATGTGTAGGGCTCATTATTTTATAGACTAGTAAAAATATAAAAAAAAATCAAAACAGACAAAAAAAGTGTAGAAAATGCAGATTATTTTGGAATACTCATGTAAATAATATGAAAGCAGTATGTGAAATAGAGTTGTAAATGACTTTATAGAATATCTACGACAATAAAAATGCCCACTCCATAATTAAATATCATCCTACTGTTAGGAGGAGTCAATTATAAAATGTAGGAAGTTGAAGCAAGAGGAAAAATAGAAGATATTTGTTTAGTATGAGGTCGAACACTCACAATACCTTCTCTAACAAATAAGAACTGTGTACGTGAAATAATGCGGAAATGTGATCATAGCTTATTAAAGGTGATAAGTTAAAGGAGGGAGTGGTATAGAAATGTCTGAACGGACTTTAAAATTCACATATTTCGAAATGAAATTTAAAGTGTCGTTCTGTGGCAGAATTTTGATGGAAAATGAGATAGCATGTGAAATCTTATCGATATTCACGGAAAAAATATATCTGCAGGACTTCAAATTAATTACGATTTTTGTGATGACATGTTATTAACCAACTGTGAAAACTGCAGATCAAACACTGTGCAAAAGTCAATGCTGCAAGTTATGAGACAGCCATATAATTTTCGTCCTTTGTAATCCAACCTNTACTTTAAATTTTGTATGTTATATACCTCAGTCTAAGTTTGTTATTTGTAGTTGCAATAATATTTAAAATTACAAAAATATGTATGTTTTTAGACAGAATTCGGATAAACACAGCATAGACAAACATTTTCATATTATGCTGTTGCTTTGCAATCCGATAATAACTCTAAATTTACGAAAGTAACTGGACAGATAGTAAATTAATAATCCGACACAAAACACGATTGATTGCAAGAGACGTTAAATTTTTGTTTTGTTTTCAAACTTTATTGCTTGGGGCAAGCCAATTTTTAACTTTATCAGTTCTACTTTGAAATATTACCTAAAGAGCTTATACACAAACAAGGATGTTTTCTAATTTATTCAGGTCCTGCAAAAAATGTGATGTATAAAATCGTAACATTTTATATATAGTAACCGGGGTAAATGATTGGAGCGGTTTTAATCACATAGGATTCCAATAATAAATTCTAAAGTACGAAGGTAAGGTTTAATCATAAAACATAAATGTGTAGGGCTCATTATTTTATAGACTAGTAAAAATATAAAAAAAATTCAAAACAGACAAAAAAAGTGTAGAAAATGCAGATTATTTTGGAATACTCATGTAAATAATATGAAAGCAGTATTTGAAATAGAGTTGTAAATGACTTTATAGAATATCTACGACAATAAAAATGCCCACTCCATAATTAAATATCATCCTACTGTTAGGAGGAGTCAATTATAAAATGTAGGAAGTTGAGGCAAGAGGAAAAATAGAAGATATTTGTTTACTATGAGGTCGAACACTCACAATACCTTCTCTAACAAATAAGAACTGTGTAGGTGAAATAATGCGGAAATGTGATCATAGCTTATTAAAGGTGATGAGTGAAAGGAGGGAGTGGTATAGAAATGTCTGAACGGACTTTAAAATTCACATATTTCGAAATGAAATTTAAAGTGTTGTTCTGTGGCAGAATTTTGATGTAAAATGAGATAGCATGTGAAATCTTATCGATATTCACGGAAAAAATATATCTGCAGGACTTCAAATTAATTACGATTTTTGTGATGACATGTTATTTACCAACTGTGAAAACTGCATATCAAACACTGTGCAAAAGTCAATGCTGCAAGTTATGAGACAGCCATATAATTTTCGTCCTTTGTAATCCAACCTNTATCAAACACTGTGCAAAAGTCAATGCTGCAAGTTATGAGACAGCCATATAATTTTCGTCCTTTGTAATCCAACCTAAGTTTTTGGAGCGGATGAGTCTTAGATGGCGGAGGAAAGTAGCAAAAAGGAGAATTGGAACAGGGATTGATTTTGATTTAGTCGCTAAAATTCATCAATCATTTAAGCTGGTCAGTTTTTTGGTTTGTGTATATGTTTGGTAGACACACACACACACACGTACATACTTTTTTATACTTTACGTCGAAGTAACTTCTGATGCAGAGCCATTTGGGAACCAACTCCAAAATATGGAAAAAAAATTCTAACGAACAAGGAAAATATAATTCTACCCTAACCTCACCCCTTACCGCCATCACCCTATCCATCACTCCCACCCCTCACACTCACCCATCCAATCATAAAAAAATCGAGAACAATCGCAAAAGATCAAAACAATTCTAAAAAATCGAGGAACATATAACATTAACTTACCCTCCCTCACTCGACCCTAACACCCTAACCAACAATCCCCCAACCCTCACCTATCCCCAGCCTAATCATTAAAAAGGGAGAAAATTCGCAAAAATTTGAAAAATTATTCTAAAATTCGAGGAGAAATTAACATTAATGACTTTTGCCACCACATTGGTTTCTGTCGACCTTAGCATTGACCTCAATGTCCTTAAACTCAAAAAAATTAATAAATATTGCAAAAAATCTTTAGGAAGTCATAAAAACCACACAGGAAAAAATTAAATACATAATGCGAATACCAAGTTGTGTGTGTGTGACCCTGAGTGTACGATTTTCATAATGATGGCAGAACACAGACACTCACTGTTATGACAATCAGTGGGCAACCGACCAAAGCCAGTTTTTATTGACTGTTTGTCAGCTTCCAACCACATAAGCCAACAGTGCCATATTAAATACGAAATACGAACCAGCATTCTGCAAAACTTCCAAACCATTCGAAAGACCGATACCACACCGATAACCCAGATATCTAGTCTAACAACAATCAAGATAAGCCAACCATAACCACTGCTAATGCTGACCCGCCGACCAGTCATACACACTGACCATTACAAAGGTCCATATCGAAAAACAATACCAGTCGACCAGGNATGCTGACCCGCCGACCAGTCATACACACTGACCATTACAAAGGTCCATATCGAAAAACAATACCAGTCGACCAGGCCAACCAAGCAGACCAGCCAACCATACCGACCATCCATACTAACCAGTGTCTGACTCCTTCAGACTAACTTCTGCAGACTGACTCCCGCCGACTTACTACTACCGACTGACTTCTGCTGACTTACTACTGCCGACTTACTCCTGCCAGCTGACCCCTGCCGACAGACTCCTACCGAATGACTTCTACTGACTCCTGCAGACTGACTCCTTCACACTGACTCCTGCACACTGACTTCTGCACATTTACTCCTACCGACTGACTCCTGCCGACTAATTCATGCAAACTTACTCGTGCAAACTGAATCCTGCCACTGACTCCTGCCGACTGACTCCTGCCGACTGACTTCTTCAAACTGACTAATGCAGACTGACTCCTGCCGACTGACTCCTGACGACTGACTCCTTACGACAAACTCCTGCCTACTGACTCCTGCACACTGACTCTTGCAGACCGACTCCAAATCCTCATCCTCTTCAGTAATACTCCTTTTCCTCAGCAATCAACCTCTTCCTCAGGTATCCTTCTCAATCATCCTCAACTCTCCTCCATAATCCTCCTCCACAATTATCCTTCACAATCCTCCTCCACAATCCTCCTCCACAATCCTCCTACTGAATCCACTGCATTCCTGCTCTGCAAACCTCACCAATTGTTAGTAACCCTCCTCAGTAGTCCTCAGCAATCCTCCTACACAATCCTCACCAATCATTCAATCAATCGCATTCCCTCAATCGATGCTTCCATAATTTTTTTGGTTTGTGGTCGGTCCCCAACCATATGTATAGAAACTACATTCGTTAATCAACTGTCTCCAAATGTGTACATATCGACTGAATTAATGTTTTGTATGCAGTACACTATCCATGCAACTTTTTACTTACAGTCTTTATTAATATCCTGTACATAGATCTTTAATTTAAAATTCTAGTGCTAATAGCAATACGTTAAAGTTATGAGGGATTAAGGGATACAAATTGACAAAATTTAAACTCAATTATCTTATTTTAAAAATGTTGTAATTATTTTACACATTAAAATATAAAACAAGCAATTTATCACACCATTCGATATAACCCCAGACCTTCAGTTCACTAGTGATTTGAAATATTTCATTTATGTTGAAAGTGATCAAATGTTTCATTCTATCAACAAGTTCTTTCATATCTTTTGGAAATATGTAGCAAGTGTTCTCAGAGTCTTCTGCCAAATTCATGCTACTTGTTGCAGAAAATGTGGTTCAAGGGTGTGTAAGAGCAATGAGAAAATCGTCATCGTCTTCTGCGCCATCACTTTCTTCATATTTGTTTTCATCNGTCAAGGGTGTGTAAGAGCAATGAGAAAATCGTCATCGTCTTCTGCGCCATCACTTTCTTCATATTTGTTTTCATCAATGCTGTCTTCATGATCATATTCACCTCCTGTTTTGTATTATATATAAAATACTTTTCTTTGTAACAGTATTTGTGTGGTCATCAGTATTTAGAGCTGATGGTCGTTTATTTTGACATTCATCAATTAAACGCGAAAGTCTTGGAAGTGTATATTTCGCGCAAGCTAACTTTACTGCACAACACAGGTCACTCATTCCATCTTTAGCATTAACAATCTCATTATAATGACCTGTGGAATCAGTACTATTCGACACAGCAATGGGTATTGGTGCAACAATTGCTGGTTCTCAAAAGACAAATCCTTGCCGTTCTTGATGTGAGTTCTTCAACGTTTCGTCTTGAAAAACTGTATGTTGCCATTGACATAATGTTTCCTCGTGTGAAAAGGACTCTTCGTACAGGTGGTTCTCTCATGTCGCGAGCATTTTGACTGAAGATTAAACTCAATCGCAGATTCGGCACCGATAATAATCAGACAGCGATGATTCAAGTCGTAGCTCCATGTTCGTTGAGGTCAAAGGCAGGCCATTCTATACACAATTCATCTTCATTCTTACACCGTGAGTAAGCACTCTCTCGTTATTCAACGAAGATGAAGTTTTGAACAAGATGTGTTCGAGCAGGTCGCAGACCAGCCACCCACCAGACCTGCGCAGTAGCCAACACATTGGGCGATAGCAACTGTTGTGTTTGGACAGTTATTCACTAACGATAGTTACACACCTACCGCTCACAGAAACTACAGGCGATCAGGCAGCAGACATTCCTACACGGGTAGAGTTTTGTCAATGGTTCCTCGCACGTGTTGGTGAAGATATCAGTTTCGTGGGATGATTCTCTTCTGCGATAAAGATTATTTCACATGGGCGGCGTGTTTAACCCCATGAACAGCCATGTGTGGAGTAACGAAAATCCACATGCCACTCACCGAAGGGCACTTCAACAACAGTTTTACATGAATGTGTGGGTAGAAATTGTACAGAATTAGGTGAGGAGTTTCTAACCACGTGTTCCTATACAAAATATTATTCTAATGGTGTTGTTAACCATCCCTTAAAATTAAAGGATTGAATCCCAAACACCTTGTGAACATATATACATGTGTATATATATATATACACATAATTTGGTGTTTATGTTTCACTTTACAAATAAAGGAAATGGAGGAGAAATTAATAAGTTAATAATTACTGTCTCATAATATCAGGTTGTGTGTGATGCATCTCACGCAAACTACCGTAATTAACTCAGAAGGAAAACATTTGGCAGGAAATCAGGAAGATGATGGATATGAAATGTATGAAGCTAAGTACGTTATTCTCAGCTAGTCAGAATGATAAATGGCGGTGACAGAATGAGACCTATCACGGGAGACCGATCCCTATGTAAAAGTAAATATTAAATATAATAAATATGGTGGCCATTTATAGGAACTCATTGAAGAGTCAGATATTGTACGGAATTTTTTCTGTTGTGTTTGCCATTGTGGACACCTACACAATTATTCTGAAGTTTTCTTCAGACCGTTCCGAGTCCTCCATTTTGAGCGTCGGTAACACAATATGTTGTAATTTGTTCCATGTAATGTCACAAAAATTATTTATTCAATGCTTCTGAGAGTGCCTACAACATTTATGTAGCTCAACGCTATAGTGAAGAATTTATCACCAATACAGTAGTATATAACCACAATAGATATATTTTCAGGTCCTAACACAACTATATTAGTAAAAATTATTATATTTACAGCTAATTCGAGTGGCCGATTCTTCTAACATATTCATTTCATCAGTGCTGCCTTCTAATCTCGTCTATTATCTACACTATTTTAAGACAGCTCTTTGTAAACCAGATAAAATTGCAGATATATTGCACGGCCTTGCTCTTCATTGTAGTCTCACACATTCACTTATACCTTATCCACTTGCAGCATAATTGTGACAATAAGTGTAAATATCCCCATCTAATGCCTAACACTTTATATAATGTCATATAATTACTGTCTGTGTAGATGAAAAGTGTAAGAAGAAAAAGTGAAATATTAGAGAGAGAAACCAAGGGCTTCAACACCGAAGCCATAGTGATATGAACAGAAACTTAGGTTTCTCAAACCATACTTTTGCCAGCATCCCTAGCAAANTCAACACCGAAGCCATAGTGATATGAACAGAAACTTAGGTTTCTCAAACCATACTTTTGCCAGCATCCCTAGCAAAAATATTTACTGAACTCTACTACACGATGCATATGCTGATACTGAGAACGAATTCACGTTCTGGACACTTAGAGGTAATCTGCCGATTACTCTTTAATTACGGAGGAATTGAAGCATGTCCAACATAACTCCCGTCTGAGAAACATTCAAGGAGTATTAGNTCAACACCGAAGCCATAGTGATATGAACAGAAACTTAGGTTTCTCAAACCATACTTTTGCCAGCATCCCTAGCAAAGATATTTACTGAACTCTACTACACGATGCATGTGCTGATACTGAGAACGAATTCACGTTCTGGACACTTAGAGGTAATCTGCCCATTACTCTTTAATTACGGAGGAATTGAAGCATGTCCAACATAACTCCCGTCTGAGAAACATTCAAGGAGTATTAGCACTTTTACCAGGAAACATCAAAATACTTAAGTGTCTTCTTACATATTACAGGATTATGTAGCCTATATAATACACGGTAAAAACCTGAAGATCAAAACATTACGTATTTCCAATCCCTCAAGGAAACATATCAGAACATTTCATCTGAAACTTTACATGCAGGTCAAATAAAAAATATTCTAGTTGGTACACGAGGTTTAATATGAAACTCTCTGTACCCTGCCTGTCCAGCAATCAAACAGCTATTCGCAACCAAACATGTCTTCATGTTCAGAATACTGCAGCAACCAACCACAGGGGCCACTTTCATACTTCTCATAACAGTCTCAACTACCAACCTTCAAACTGACATCTGGTGCGTTCACCTATCCACAACATTCCTATAAACACACTTTGTTCTACATGAATTCAGCAATACTGAATATAGTTTGTTATCTTGAAAAATGTTTACATTTAACTGTGTTAGCTCATTGCAGGCACTGTTTTGTTTGTATTAATCGTTATGTTTAATATGTGGCATTTAAATGTATAGCTAAAATTTCAGGTATTTGACTAACAGTAGCATTACAAAAATATATTTTTTTTACTGATTTCTCTTTGCAAATTGTAAAGCAGTTCAAAAAATTTATGTTTACTTATTCAGAAATATAGTCAAGAAAAATCTTTTTGCAGTCTGGGAATAGAATAATTCTCTTTCTTCGCTTCTCTTTTTCATCTAATGTTACAATTACAAAAACGTCTTCATCGGAACTACTGGATGCCACGTCGGACGAACATCTAAAATACTGCCACGTGCCACGTGCACTGTAAGTACGTCGAGTGTGTTTTTTAAGTGTGTCTAACATTCGCAATGCAATATTTTTCCACTTGGTATGACCACCAAATTTCATGCCTCTAGAGTGCTAAGTCCATACGACGTCACGATAATGGTTTGCAACCGTATTCAAGCATAACTTCAGTATCGAGTCGGTAGCTATAGTCACAAAGTCCCATTAAAAGGCGTCAATCCATAATTTATCTTTTTCGTTACCAAGTAAAGCTAGAAGCTGAAAAATTAAACGCTTGATTCNCAAAAAATTTATGTTTACTTATTCAGAAATATAGTCAAGAAAAATCTTTTTGCAGTCTGGGAATAGAATAATTCTCTTTCTTCGCTTCTCTTTTTCATCTAATATTACAATTACAAAAACGTCTTCATCGGAACTACTGGATGCCACGTCGGACGAACATCTAAAATACTGCCACGTGCCACGTGCACTGTAAGTACGTCGAGTGTGTTTTTTAAGTGTGTCTAACATTCGCAATGCAATATTTTTCCACTTGGTATGACCACCAAATTTCATGCCTCTAGAGTGCTAAGTCCATACGGCGTCACGATAATGGTTTGCAACCGTATTCAAGCATAACTTCAGTATCGAGTCGGTAGCTATAGTCACAAAGTCCCATTAAAAGGCGTCAATCCATAATTTATCTTTTTCGTTACCAAGTAAAGCTAGAAGCTGAAAAATTAAACGCTTGATTCCATGAAAAATGAGTAATGTGACTTTTGTTTCCCAACATAGCAATCATCAGATTCACATATATTTAGTAACCTAAAAGCAGCGTGTATCTGAAACAGCCATCTATATCAGCCATCATATCGATTAAATAATGTTTTCCTTTGCCGTAGTATTTCCCATTGCCNTTTCGTTACCAAGTAAAGCTAGAAGCTGAAAAATTAAACGCTTGATTCCATGAAAAATGAGTAATGTGACTTTTGTATCCCAACATAGCAATCATCAGATTCAGATATATTTAGTAGCCTAAAAGCAGCGTGTCTCTGAAACAGCCATCTATATCAGCCATCATATCGATTAAATAATGTTTTCCTTTGCCGTAGTATTTCCCATTGCCNATCTGAAACAGCCATCTATATCAGCCATCATATCGATTAAATAATGTTTTCCTTTGCCGTAGTATTTCCCATTGCCTTTAAATAAGTTCAACAAGCGGAAGTAATGAAAATTAGCTTTTTTTCTTACCTGATGAACGTAAGACATTAGTGGCATAAATAAATGAGCAATAAAATTCTACTAACTGCGCTTAAAAAAATCAATATGTGACATCGCTAATAACACAGTTTACGAACCACTAAACTAAACGCGACAAAAAATAATGTAGTGGTAATCTCTATTTTTTTTTCTCCCCATTTTTCTGGTACGTTAGTTGTGACGAAACAATGCCAATAATTTATTATATCAGGTAGTCGACATATGTTTTATATAATTTGTAGTTTCTGCAGTTGCCTGTCATAAATATTTGGCCTCTTAAACACTTACATTGTTTCTCTAAAGTAGCCGCAACCCCAAATACAATTGGCGTGACTGATAAATTACAAGGGGACCCGGTGTTAGCGCAAAAGAGGTGATCCCAGCAGGAGAGAAGCCTGCCTGACTCCGCCGCGGTACAGTGTTGCCACAGCAACCGTTGCCGTGGGAAACGGAAGGCGCTGGTCCCCTCTCCCCCCAAACGCTACTTTTACCCTTACAACTCCACAAGTTCGCAAATTTTGGAATAATAACGAGCGAGTAGTGGGGTGGGGCGCACGTGAAAAGGGAAATAATAGGTAATTTAGTTATTAAACAGAAACTCGGCTTACTTGGGGAAGGAGGTTATGTCCCACGGAATCGGTTCGGAATCGTCGATGAGAGTGCAAACATTCCGAGTCGTCTAGTTAGTATGGGAAGAGGGAAAAAAAATCATAGCTTGTTTTCGCTGTTTGGTCGCGGAGAGTCGTTACTTGTGGCGCTGAAGTCTAGCCATGGGGGTGGAAAGGGGGTGGTTGATGTGGGGAGGGGCGAGATTATCCACCAGCCGTCAAGCGGATGGTAATGCTAAGTCAACATTAGCTCCGCGCAGCTCAGACCAACTCCCATCCCCCTGCCCGCCTCTCCGCCCATCCCGGTCCCAACTCTACAACCGACCTCGTCTACAACCGACTGCCAACAGCGTTTGTTTGTTTTTCTTGCAGATGGATGACTTTCCTCGACCATCTTGAGTAACTTGCGAACCGGGTTGCCTTCCGCCCAGGGGGGTGGTTTCTCACCCAACCTTACGTTGAAGGAACGGAACGCACTTCGCGTTTTTTATTCGCGTCGCCCCTGCATCCATCTACGAACATCCTCTCCACACTGTGCACCCTTAACCAGTTTCTCCAACCTCCCCCGCCGGGCCGTTATCCCGCGGGTCCTGAACGCTCGAGCAGTAATTTGATTTCATGGTGACAGTGCGCTGGCAACTCGGCTAATTTTCACGGTCCCCTTCATGCCGCTTCCGCAACCTGGGGGNGATTTCATGGTGACAGTGCGCTGGCAACTCGGCTAATTTTCACGGTCCCCTTCATGCCGCTTCCGCAACCTGGGGGGAAAAATTACTGCAGAATTAATGAAGTGACTTTTCCCGGGCTGGTTCGTAATGTTGGGTTACAAGTGAGCATTTTTATCATGTTAACGTATGTAGTTCATCGTATGTCTTCCTCTTTAGGCGTGTTCATGATGAACGTTTTTATCAGTACCACTTATTTTCAGTGTACTTTCATTATGAGCTGTCATGCGATCAGCTTCTTAGAACTACCATCTTTGTTTACCATATGTTGGCGACANGATTTCATGGTGACAGTGCGCTGGCAACTCGGCTAATTTTCACGGTCCCCTTCATGCCGCTTCCGCAACCTGGGGGAAAAAATTACTGCAGAATTAATGAAGAGAATTTTCCCGGGCTGGTTCGTAATGTTGGGTAACAAGTGAGCATTTTTATCATGTTAACGTATGTAGTTTATCGTATGTCTTCCTCTTTAGGCGTGTTCATGATGAACGTTTTTATCAGTACCACTTATTTTCTGTGTACTTTCATTATGAGCTGTCATGCGATCAGCTTCTTAGAACTACCATCTTTGTTTACCATATGTTGGCGACANTGTGTACTTTCATTATGAGCTGTCATGCGATCAGCTTCTTAGAACTACCATCTTTGTTTACCATATGTTGGCGACAACCGATTAAACTTATGTTAGACGGTGACACACTAGTAGCTCCTACCCTTTTTTATGAGTGGTCTTGGACTAGAAATAAAAAATTGCCATGTTTATAAAACGCGCATTCACGTAGCCGGGAAGCTAAAAGTGTACATGATGCTGAAGTGCTCACTTAACATGTGAGTTGCATTAAAGCTTACAGAAACTCTGAAGTAAATGTGAGGAAAAAAGGCAGAAAAGAGACTAAAGAATATAATTCCTTAGTTGAAAATATTAAATAAAAAGCCATAAAATTCCACTTTTATGTATTTTTATGTAATTTTGTGATGCCGTATAATTGTAGTTCTTACTGCCGCGTGAATGAAAATATTGGGGACGAAGGTGTCTGAGAAAACAATTTTGGAAAACAAACGTTTATTGAAGGAATTAGTCAAAATACAGTATACTTAGGTAATTTCGCAATGTTCTGTATAAAAATAGCTGGTTCGTCAATCCGACTAAGTCATCGTGTGCCACGATACAATCTTCGGTATATATAAACTCCGATAAAAGCTTCTACTAGACCTGCTATCTGAGCTTGCGTGCAAGCAGGCATGAATGTTACTGCCACACAGTAAAAAGAGCGTACATGGTTTCATGTTACTTCTACAACCGTGGCCCCAGGAAGGCAAGTAGATGGCTAAATCTTCCATAGAACAATTCATACCAGTGGCCTGCAAGCTTGTACGGAATATCCCATGGAAACATCCATCGTGGCTCATGGGCTATACTAACCACTTTGTGCCTCATTTGGGCTTGGGAACACCGTCACTGAAACCTTGCTACTGAGAAGGTGCAACCTGGCTTGACAAATTAATTTTAGAACTTTTTCAGACAACTGAAAGAGTCCGTGTGTCGAGAAAACCATGGCCTCTCAACGCAGTTTTTAACTTGCCAGCAGGCGGTGCTTCCATAACGGTATTATGTGTTTTCATGTGTGCATACATTAGGACGCATCACATGTGTACAAACATCTGTGGTTGAAAATGTTGCGTGCACATCCTTTCTGAAGTGTTACACCCAAACATACCCAGCGTTCAGGCATACGGGACTGGCCTCCTACGACAGAAAAGTGCGCCACCACACCCACCCAAAGCCGCTGAATGATGGCTGGAATAGCACTCGTCTTAGTTTGGGATGATGCGTGCCTCCCTAGTTCAACTGATTTTACTTTATATTGAGTGGCTGGTTCGCACGCCAAAGCGCCGTCGGAAGCAGACGTTTGCAGGCCGCTTTTATAGTAGAAGTTAAGTGGTTTCCAAAAACGATAACGTTACTAGATAAATTGTAAAAAAATTTGTAACCATTAATTCTTGTCTTTAAATACCTTGATAAAAGTTCGATTTTTTTTNACTAGATAAATTGTAAAAAAATTTGTAACCATTAATTCTTGTCTTTAAATACCTTGATAAAAGTTCGATTTTTTTTCAAAAATATTATTTCTGCAGCGTCCATAATTGTAAATACGTCTTAATTTTAGTTCAAAATAAACACCAGTTAATTTTTTTTAATATTTAAATTTATACATTCTAGCAAAATTAATTTCAGTTTTTAAAATTGTATGCTTTCTTCTTTCATATGCATTTTAAATCATAATTTTCGTACAATTTTTTCTGTCTGTACTAATTATTAATGAACTTTGTATGTTGTATACTTAGGTGTAGTGTTTCATTAGAAGCCACTCTACTTCTACCTTAATGAAGCATGGTGTTCATTGTCTACGAACCTCATCAGAAAACTCGTGGAGTCCACGTCCTCTCAAACAGTGCTTATGAATTTCTATACTTTTTATAATAATCTTACATTATTAGACTGTCGTTAAAGATTTCTGAATCTTCGGTGTATTTTAGCATGGCACTTACATATCCCTTCCTATGTTTTCTAACTTCCTTTACAAGATGTTTGGAAACTAAACGCCCAAACTGAGGACGTGATTCCTTATGAAAAATAAAGTCATATATACATATAGGACCCCGAATACCTAAATAGAATATTAAAGGAGTTATGCGGCTGTGAAAATTATGTTTTGAATACGTATTTATGGTGAATGCCTTGTGCCTTCTGCCAGCGGTAGGGATGGCAGCGATTTGCCCACAGTACGTCCCACACCATGAATGGGACACGCCAATTTGTGGCACTATGGAGCGTGTACTAGTGGAGGGCATGTCGTTGATGNTTTGGCACTATGGAGCGTGTACTAGTAGAGGGCATGTCGTTGATGTGCTGACGTATCACTTCCTCAAGCCAAACAATGAGCACAGACCGAGGACGGTCAGCATTACGCATGTGTCTCTGCAACATGGGAAGCATAAGTCACCTTTTTGCTGCGGATTTGTAGACGTAAAAGGCATTCTGCAAAAATGCGTTTTCAAAACCCGATTTTTATATGCTCATATCTCCTTTAATATTATGTTTAGGTGTATGATGTCCTTATATATTCGACTTCATTTTTCATTAAAAAAAATCACCTCCCTCAGTTTGGGCGTTAGATTCCCAAAAAACCTGTATATCTTTGTCCGTATCAGTATCAGCGTCTGGAAGGGAATTAAAATCCAGTACATATTTATTGCACGTTTTTGTTTCCTGCCCGGTACTGGAGGAACCATACTGCCATGACCTGACTAGATAGCACGCAGTGAAATGTCATCTTGATCTCAGAAAACACGCAGAAATTCAGAAAAGATAAATTTATCTTTAAGGAGTGACTGATGTGTAGCATAACAAGAAATCTAATTGTACCTTCAACCACTTCTAAAGCTGGTAAAATAGCAAAAATAATAATACGTTACGGCAATGATGAAGACGTTACGGCATTGATGAAGCCTATGTTTAACACTTAATTCATGGTAACTTCCACTTGAAAAAGGTTTGGAGTTTGTATTATGTAATTTGACAATAAGCGTACTACAGATGAAGTAATTTTCAGTTTAGTGGAGATGTACGATCTAGTTTCACTGTCTATTGAGGGTTGTCCGCCACTGCGCAACCTTCCGATATAACTGCCTTTTCGCAGACATTACTAAATTTCTTCCAACTGACAACAACCCACACCAACGACTTCGGCGCGTCTCAAACTTTTACGCTGAAGAACAAAAGATTAAAGATGTTCGAAACTTTGTAGACAAAACAAAAGAAAATTAACTAAAGTCAGTGTATTTTCGTACAATTGCAGACAGTTTTTGAGGCACAAAATTACCTGTCTTAAACTTACTAAGATTATTCATTTTGCAAGAGTAGCAGTTGTCTTTCAAATAATTCAAGGATAACGATACCACAAAATTTGCGCCCTGCTATTTAAAAATATACTACACGTGTGTAACGATTTTCAGATGCAGTTATNTAACGATACCACAAAATTTGCGCCCTGCTATTTAAAAATATACTACACGTGTGTAACGATTTTCAGATGCAGTTATGGAAAAATATAGAATCTTTCTGATTTATGTAGAAATTATCATGACCAACAGATGAAAAGTATTTTATATCCTTCCAAAAAAATAATTATTACCAAAATTTAAACTAAATATCTTAAATTTCTAGATAATTTAAACTAACAACCTAATTTACGTAAGCGCGAGATTTAAATGCCCAAGATCTGCCAATCTGCAGATACGTTATAATGATAACAATGTCAGTCAGCCTTCCACCTAGGAAACATTTTTCGTCGAAATACCATCGTTCACAAACAACGTGGCCACAACAACATATTGAACACTAAAGTAAAAATTTTAATTCACAAAATGTAATTTTTTTTGGCTACATTTATTAAAATATTAAACGAAAAATAAATACTGTGATAGACAATACTCATCACAAAAGCAATGTTTTTCCACAATTACGAATCCTGGAATTATACATTTGCGTACATTAAGACCATGTGAGCTACAGAAACAATATTTATTCTAATTTAATTTTTTACTACTACATCTGACCGCAGCTCTTCCGATTCTCGCAAGGTTCTATACATGACGAGCATCTCACGTATTTACCCTGACGTCAGAGGATCTTCGTACAAGCGCCTTCCAGAAGAAACAAGTCCAAATTTGAAATGGGCAGTTTTCATCAGCCTTGATGTGAGGCAACAGCCACTCTCCAGAGCCACAGATTGCAAAGGCCTCCATAGGTAAGTAAAGGAAAACACCGGAAGAGAGAGAGAGAGNAGCCACTCTCCAGAGCCACAGATTGCAAAGGCCTCCATAGGTAAGTAAAGGAAAACACCGGAAGAGAGAGAGAGAGCGTCGTTCGTGGTACATATGCTTTCTTCTTATATTTCCGTATATTCCGTATTTCGTATATTNAAGAGAGAGAGAGAGCGTCGTTCGTGGTACATATGCTTTCTTCTTATATTTCCGTATATTCCGTATTTCGTATATTCCTGTATATATATATATATATATATATATAAATCTAATATGACTAGGAACTGTACGCCTTGAAACACCTTGTTGAAGAATGCGCCATGACGACCTGCAGCGGTGATGCTCGACAGTTGACCGGCCATCCAACCACAGTTAAGGTGCAAGGTTAGAGCCACACCACGGTCCCTCCATTGGCATAAGATGACCATCATCTATTCGGTTAGTACAGAAAATAAAAGAGCGATGGCCACAAAAACATTTGTTACTTCTTATAAGTACAACATTCTGTTCAATATGTATAGATTATCTGTAACTACTTTTTCCTCGGGTACATATTTTTTTTAATCGCGTTTACNTCGCGTTTATTTTGCAAAATAACTTTACCAAATCATTCGTAGAAAATTTGATAAGGTAAACTAAATGTCTTGTCGTAATTCATTTTAAGCCATGTTTAGCAAAAGTTATTATACAAATTTGAGGGGCAACCACAGATAAAAAATTATGCAAGAATTCCCTTATTTCCAGCAATTTTTCAAAATTGCAATTTCCTTGTACGATTTTACAGACGTCTTGAAGTAGCTCATAGAATATCCCGCCAGTGTGAATAATCTCTTTTCTGTACGTTATTAAATTTTCATTAATAGGATATTTATATGAGAGTAAAATTGTAGTTTTGAAATGTTTCTGTGCGAAAACCATGGGCATTTTTTTTTTGCGGAGAAAGAGTAATCACTTATATTCTATAATGTAATTCAAAGTTTATCAAACTTCTAAATGTTCTTTTTGGCTCATTATGCGTACCGTTGTTGTAACTTTCAAATTTGATTTAATCTAAAGTCAATGAAAATTTTAAATTTCCATTTTTATCGTTAGTGCACATTTCGTTTTAATTTTAAAATCTGAATTTGAAGAAGACCAAATAGTATTTGAAAAAAATCGGTTTGAAAAAAAGTTTATGAAAGATTTAAATTTCCTTTCTTTTTTTTTCTTTTGCACATATCTCATTGCTGCAGGTAATAAGGTATTGAAGTCGGAAGTATCGCGTATCATGACGTCACATGCGGTCGCTGCCGGCGGCCTGGGACTGTCATCTTATCGACAAAATTGACTGTTTCACCCCAGAAATCAATTCAGTAATTAATTTTTTTACCAAAAATTTAATTCTTCATTGAAAGATTTTTAAAAAATGGAAAAAATAGCAAAGCGGATTTGAAGCTCCATTATGCGAGATCCTAAAAGTCCTCAGAGAAGCAAGCGAATTCGAGGCTCTTAGCGGAATGAGCCACTTAATTCTCGGAGCAGTAAAAGCGTATTTGTGACTCCGAGCCAGGTCTGGTGGATCGGGGTGGATCAGCAAACGTGGCCCCCTCTCTGAACCACCATCCTACACATACAATGTCCTAACCAAGGGATGGCGAACCAATGGCACGCGTGCCATTGATGGCACGCGAAACAATATTTTGGGCATGCCACACCACGGATCAAAAGGTTTGCATTTTAGTTTAAAATAACAAAGTTCACTATGACGTATTGATGCATTCTGCATCCCAAGATATATTTTTCCGTCAGCAGGCACACACTGTCGAAACTCGCAACGACAAGGAAACGCGAACAGCCGCCATAAACCAGCTAAGGGTTCGGCGAGCGTGCCAGAAGAATGACGCCAGGATTCCGCCACGACGAGAAGGCACAGCCTCTCGCAGCTGCGTCGAAAACGTTAAAAGGTTTCACAGCCCACAGCTGCATTTCTCTCGCA
>NQII01000785.1:461892-543045 GCA_002778355.1 Clitarchus hookeri | reverse complement strand
AAATAGTTCAGGTCAATTTTATATAAAGCGGAAGTTTTTTAAAAATAAATGAAAAACGCAAAATTAGTGTGATTTTTTTTTATTTACTTAATTGTATCTACATGACTTTGCGATTATTTCCTAAGGCAAGAACACGTGTTGGTAGACACTTATCCTAAACTGTAAATGATCCACCGAATAGAGTGTCCAGCCTGATCCCTTTATCAGCATTTGTTCTTCCTCGCGACATATATTTTTTTTACATTATCATCAACACTCTCTTCGACACCGTATATATTATATACAGGTACATTCGAGGTATTGAAAGCCCTTCTACAAAATTCGTCCAGGTTCGATTCTAGTTTTGAGCAGTTACATTCCAGCCATATAATATATTTTAGAGACCCTCGGTTTTCCACATCTTCTGTAAGTTGGTTTAATAATTATTTTTCATAGCCGACATAAACGTGCGAACATCTCTCGGCATACCCGGCCAATTATTTCTGACGTATGATATCATATTGCCACAGAATGAAGATTCATTCCGGACGAATTCATTAGAATCAGGTTTTCCGACCACTTTTATGAAAGCCAATAGTCAAATAAGCCCATCCTGTCTTCTTCACGCATTTTACACTCTTCTATTACTAATTCTACTGAAGGTCTCACCACAGTAGCCACATGATCGACCCGATGCCAGCAGTGAATTGTTCATACCATCCACATGAGCGTCCTCACTTACCGATGATGCCATCATTGCATTATCAGTTACTGTGCTAGGTAGCGATGGCATGTTTACATCTTCATTATACACTGAAGTACTTACAAGTCCATCATAGGTTCGTAGCGACGATAACACACTGTTTTGCTATGTCGGTTGAGGAACAAGTCCTTTACATATTTTCTAATGTCTGTATAGATTGTCAGTACAAGCACACTAAGACACTTATCACGCCTATATGACATTAGGGATGGGTTCATCTTACAGTTATGACTTTTATGTCATCTAACATAGCTGCTATTCGCGAAGGCTTCATCACAATTTGTGCATCGAAGTATTGACACTGTTGGCTTGGGTCGCGATGCCGATGGAGCTGCTGTAGGTGGCCTATGCAAAGTCAATGGCCTAGCAGGCACCACACCCGAGTGAGTGAGTTAGTGAAGAAATATGGGCGGGTATTAACATCGAGGTCTTAAGATCCGATGTGGATACGTGAGGTGAGTATGGAGCAGCGCCGGAATGAAGGGGCGGGGGAAACGGAAGATACCTGAGAAAAACCTGCATGATACCCAAATGTAAAAATCAGGGGCAATCCCGCTGGAAATCTAACACGATATGCCATTTTGGGAGGGGAATAGTTTAAACCCTACACCATCGCAGCCCCTACCACGCCCAAGTATGACGGTAATGACACTTCTATAATTCGTACCATGCTCGAACAAGGCTATGGCGATGCTGCCATACACAATCCAAAGGATGTAGCTGTACCACGCCTGACGAAAACGATGGCGATCCTGCTGTAGGTGGTCCACCTGAATAAGCTAATACTGCTGCCAGAACCACCATAGACTGCCACACATCCACAGACTTCGATGTATCTGGAGCATCGGAAGACAACGTGGATGAAAATATGACGTGGACTTTAGAAGGTAGATGAGACGATCCAAACATCTACTCTTTCATCTATGAACTGACAATTCTCACAAGGTGCCGCATCATTAATTCATACCCGTCACCTTCGCTCCCCCACCTTTTCCTACTCTCTACAATTCCCTCCAACACCTCTTTGTCCACACTTTCCTCCACTCTAACCACTCTCTGCCCCATCTCCCACAGCTTGTTTCACACTGAAGGTATGTGCACATTCCCAGGTAGATCTGTACAAAACCCTGCAGGTTTCAACCTATGTCAGTATTTCCCCAATATATAAAAAAATTTATGTAGCGTTTGTTTCGGAAATATGTGGATTTTCTTTAAGTTTGCTTTAAAAAAAATTGTTAGTCTTACTAGTAAGGAAAAAAATTAAAAACAAACAACAAATAAATGGTTTTATACAAGTAACTTATTGTATAGATGAATACACATATGTCATAGCACAAAAATAAATATTCAGTCAGTGTTTTTTTTTATGTTTATCAGAACTAACCTCTGGGAGGCTTCGTGTCTAGTCACAGATTACCGACTCCTGGTAAACAGACGATGCAAATCATTTTCAGAGCAGCTGCATATTTCTCTCTGCGCACTTGTCCATTNAATATATAAAAAAATTTATGTAGCGTTTGTTTCGGAAATATGTGGATTTTCTTTAAGTTTGCTTTAAAAAAAATTGCTAGTCTTACTAGTAAGGAAAAAAATTAAAAACAAACAACAAATAAATGGTTTTATACAAGTAACTTATTGTATAGATGAATACACATATGTCATAGCACAAAAATAAATATTCAGTCAGTGTTTTTTTTATGTTTATCAGAACTAACCTCTGGGAGGCTTCGTGTCTAGTCACAGATCACCGACTCCTGGTAAACAGACGATGCAAATCATTTTCAGAGCAGCTGCATATTTCTCTCTGCGCACTTGTCCATTNTACCGACTCCTGGTAAACAGACGATGCAAATCATTTTCAGAGCAGCTGCATATTTCTCTCTGCGCACTTGTCCATTCTGGTTCTTACATGTCGCATACATTTCGATGCTCGTCGTCGTAAAGTTTTGTCAACTTGCGCAGCGAAGGACATCCGTACTCGAACGGCACTTCAATGATTTCATCTTCATTTTAGCACAAGTCGCTGAGCCATTTCCTCTGCTTGGGTCCAGCCGCGTAAACCGCCCCTTCCAGGTACTCCATAAATTTGTCGCGCATCACATTTCCCACTTCATGGTATGTAATGTTGCCTTCGTCCCACTCCAGTACGTGGAAGTACTTGGTCAGCCAGTTGTCTGTCTTTTTCTTTTCTCGTCGCCCAACAGTATCCACGAATAAGGGGAGTGGAAGGAGCACATTCGCGTTTACCCATCATCACGATCTCCTTGAGCACAAAGCCACTTTAGCTTAGGAAGCCCTACAGATTACAGTACATCCTGGTGCTGTGTATGATCAAAGACGAATAAACAGATATCGTAAATGTCCCATCGTATTTATTTACTCTGCAGTATTGACGAAGTTATGTTCACAACTTTGTGTCGACAACTGTACGATGCATATCAGTCGTGCAGTATTAGGCAGAAAGTATACAAGCGTGGAGGAATATTTCCATGTGTATTTAATTTGGTCCTGCAGTCAATGACAAAAGAACAGATACGCTCGTCCTGTTTATTCATATCGAACAAAATGAGCTCTTGAATATATCCGGTACCAGGGCTCAGTAATGGTGATTGGAGGTGCCTATTATATGCATTTCGGTATTGCGCATACATTTGATTTATCAGCAAGTACTAACCATTTCCAAAGTTCACATTCATGTCCATGTATGGGTAGTTTTCAATATCTAATAATATTCTCACATTTTATATTTGATACGTGTCGAATTGAGAACAGCTGACTGTCACATTGCACTGTCTTCGGGTATGTAGCCCAATTATGATATACCACGGTTTCTCTGTGGTAAATATTAATTTCACCAACTAGTTGATGCGCTGGCATGCGAGCAATCTGGGATAGGCCTCGAGAATCCATAAACTGGAAGCCACATAAATNCCAACTAGTTGATGCGCTGGCATGCGAGCAATCTGGGATAGGCCTCGAGAATCCATAAACTGGAAGCCACATAAATGTTTTTGCAACGTTTTAAATTTTTCAGCATCTGGATACATTCGTTAGTACCCAGCAGAATATAGTCAGCATCCATTCGATAGACTGTAGCTTCAGTCCCACTGTATTCAGGTTTTCTCCCTACCTACGGTGGCATCGGAGTGCTTATTATTTAGAAATAGATGATAATGNAGTCCCACTGTATTCAGGTTTTCTCCCTACCTACGGTGGCATCGGAGTGCTTATTATTTAGAAATAGATGATAATGTACGTGTAGTCTTCGGCGAATCCCAGTAGCATTGCTAGAAAAACGATGGCCTTTTATTTCCTTCCAGGTATATAGGAAATCTGTAGTCATCTTCTGTTCCCTGGAATATCATCTTGAACGCAAACAACTCATTCGGGGTAAGCGAGAGGTAGTTTTTATAGCAGTCATTATGCCGATATGTCTCGTTTGGTCCACTTCGACACCTTGAACAAATATGTGATGCGATCGATAAGGTAGAGATCACCATTGTTAGTTGTTTTCTTCGATACCAGGTTGGATCCATTTTCTTTCGTCAGTGTCCCTCTGAATCACAGGAATGATTGACAAGGAAGTGTGCTGATATCTTGGTGTTGGAACTCTATTCGAACTTCATATGATAACATGTATGGCCTTATTAGGTATCGCTGGTATGCAAGATGTTCCACTTTTATAATGCTGTCTTCAAAACGATAGTCTTGTCGAGGTTTATGTAATCTTCCATGGTGATCGACCTTGAAGCTAAGACTACAAAGGAAAGTCTTGCTAGCATGTGCTAACACCTTGGGGACCTGCGCTATACTGATAACTAGTTGGATGTGGTACTATGTTACATTGCCTTTGGTCGTCGTAAATCTTATGAAATTGAAGCATTTCTTTGTTTCGAAAAGTCACCAACTCTCTGTGTTGATCGATGATTGTTACGAGCACATCGTGTGCTCTCTTCGCAATAACTGGAATGAACGTGATACTTTTTTGGGCAATTGCAAGTTTAAATCCTAGAGGGACAATCGGTGAAAAAGCATAGAGCTTATTGCTCAGCCAATCATTCAGATATGAGGCGAGCGCGATAAAAAAAACTACCTCTCGCCCACCCAGAACGAGCTGTCTGCAGCCGAGATGCTAGTCTGGGGAATGAAAGATAACTAGAGTCTTCCTTAGTATCCTGGAGAGAAATTCGAGATCTGCATTCCTCTAGCGATGCCACTGGAATCCGTCGAAGAATAAAGGTACATTATCATCAATTCCAAGCAGGGATTGGTACTGCTCCTAACCAATACACACATTGATTACATCGTGTGTATGGGAGAAAACCTGGAGACAGTGAAACTGAAGATACAGACTATAGAATAGATGCTGCCTTTACATTCAGCTAAGTACTGGCGAACATATCAATATGCTGGAGAATGTAAAAGATGGAATAAACAATGATGTGGCTTTCAGGCCGCGGTGTCTCAGACCTATCTCAGATTGCCCACAAGCCAGCACATGAACTGGGTGATGAAGTCCTGCTGACCACAAAGAAACCGAGGTATATAATCATTGGACTAAAGACAACAAGACAGTACAATATAAGAGTAAGATGTTCGCAAATCGACACATATCAAATAAAAAATGTGATAATATTACTGAATTGTTAAAGCTATCCATTTCATGGCATAAACATAAATTTTGAAAATGGTCAATACCTGCCGACATTTAACATATGCTCAATACCAAAATTAATATCATTGACACCCCCAATCCCAAATACTGAGCCCTGATATCTTCAACAGTTTGGCCAAGCACATGGTGTTCGATGTGAATAAACAGGACAAGCATATCAGTTCGAATGTCATTGACTGCAGGATCGAATTCACTACGAATCAAATAATTCCTCCACAAATATATGCTTTCAGCCTAATAATTCACAACTGACTCTCATCGCATAACTATCAACACAAAGTCGTAAATATACTTTCGTGAATACTGCAGAGGATATAAATAGAATGGGACATACACTGTATCTGTTTATTCGTCTTCGAGCACAGACATCATTAAGATGTCCTGTAATATGCAGGGCTTATTGAACCAGGGCGGCTTTGTGCCCAAGGAGATCACAGNACAGACATCATTAAGATGTCCTGTAATATGCAGGGCTTATTGAACCAGGGCGGCTTTGTGCCCAAGGAGATCACAGCATCCTACAACCATGATGGCCAAACAAGCATGCACTCCTTCCGCACCCCTTATTGATGGAAACTCTTTGACGACAAAGCAAGAAAACGAACGAGTGGCTGACCAATTTCTACCACGAACGAAGGCAATATTACATACCATCAAGTGGTAAATGTGACGCGCGACAAACTTATGGAGTACCCACAAGGGGCGGTTTATGTGGCGGGGCCCGAGCAGAAGAAATGGCTGAGCTGCTTGTGATAAAACAAAAATGATATCATTGAAGTGCATTTCGAGTACAGCTGTCCTTCGCTGCGCCAGCTGACGAATCTTTACAACGACCAGCATCGACATGTATGCTACAGGTCAGAACCTGACTGGACACCTGCACAGAGAAATGTGCAGCTGCTCTGCAAATTGTGTGCCTCGTCCTTGGGCCAGGAATCGGGGTCTAAAACTAGGCATGACGTTACCCAGGGATTGATTCTGATGAACAATATTTTTTTTTATAAACATGAAATGGGTGTAAATTTTCTTTTTGTGTTATGGCATTTATATATTTATCTCTACAATAAATTATGTATGTATAGAAGCCATTCTTTGTGGTTTATATTTATTTTATAGCCTTGCTCATTAGACTAACATTTTTTCTTTAAGAAAACACAAAAAAATCCCCATATTTCATAAACAAATGTTATGTAAGCCCTTTATGTATTAGGGTAATACTGAAGAAGGTCGAAACCTTTAGGGGTTCATATGGATGGAACTGGGAATGTAAAAATATATTTAGTTATAGACAAGCAGTGGGAAGTGTGGCAGAGAGTTGTTGGATGTGCGACAGATAGGTGTTGGAGGGAATGGTAGAGAGAAGGAAAAGTTAGGGGTGCGAAGGTGATGGTGATATATAAAGGATTGTTGTGGGGATTGTCAGTTTGTCACCTAAAGAATAGAGGTACAGATCGTCTCATATAGCTTCCGTAGTCATCATCATATTTCGCATCCACGATGTCTTCCGAAGCTCCAGAGCCATCAAAGTCCCTGGATGTTTCGCAGCCAATGGTGTTTTTGCAGGAGAATCAGCATATTCAGGTGGACCACCTAAAGCAGGATCGCCATCGCTTTCTTTGTTTGTGGTATTGCCAACTTTATGTGGATTGTCTACAGCAGCACAGCCATCGTCTTGTTCGAGCATGGTATAAGCTACAGAAGCATCACTCCCGCTTTGTTCCGGTATGATGCCAGCGCGGTCATTGACTTGGCATAGGCCACTTACCGCAGCTCCATCGGCATCGCAACCCAACCCAACAGTGTCAAGACTTCGATGCACATACTGTGATGAAGCCTTTGCAAATAGCAGTAATGTTAGGTGACATGAAAATCATAAATGTAAGATGAATACATCGCTCAAAGCATTTCGCTGTAACAAGATTCTTCGCCTGTTTCCTCGTACTGAAAATGTATACATACATTCAAAAATATGTAATGGACTTGTTCCTCAACCCGCAAAGCAAAACGGTGTGTTGTCATGGCTACGAACATGTGATGAACTTCTAAGTACTGCAATGTATAATGACGTTGTAAACATGTCATCGCTACCTAGCAAAGTAACTGATAATGTAATAATAGCACCATCGGTAAGTGAGGACGCGCATGTTGTCGGTATGATCGATTTACTTTTGGCATCGGGTCGATCCTGTTGCTACTGTGGTGAGACCTTCAGTAGAAGTAGCAATAGAAGAGCGGAAAATTCGCGAATGTGACAGGTTGAGTTAAATTGGGTATTGGCTGTCATAAGTGTGGTCATAAATCCAAGGGATTTAATATAAAAATTAATGATGAAAAAGACTGTCATGAGGCATATCGTCATAATTTCCAACAGTGTCAACCTTCTGCTCGAAAACCTGTCTGGTCAAAGCTAATGCTAATGAATTCGTCCTGAAGGAATCTGCTATTCGTGGAAATATAAAAACTTATGTCAAAAATAATTCGCCGGGTATGCTAAAAGAAGTTCGCACATGTCTGTCGCCATGAAAAATAATTACTTAACCAAATTACCGAAGCGTGAGTGAGTGACGAGATTTGGGCGGCTATTAACAGCGAGGTATTAAGAGCCGTAAGTTACAGAAGAGGTGGAAAACCGCGGGTCTCTAAAATAAAATTTATGCCTGGAATGTATCTTCTCGATAGCAGGACCAGACTGAACATTGAAGAAGAGCATTTAAAACCTCGATTGTACCTATCTAAAATGTATACGAAATGGAAGAGAGTGTTGACGATAATATAAAATAGATATTTCGTGAGGAAAAACATTTACTGATGATGAAATGAGACTTGGCACACGATTCGGTGGCTCATTTACAGATTAAATACAAATGTATACTATCGCTTACGAAATAAAATGTCATCTCGCCTTCGGTAATCATTACAAAGAAATGTTTTTATGTATGTACAATTTTGTAAATAAATATAAATTGTATATCACGTGTATTATTTACTTTTTAATAACTGTGTTCTTTATGATTGACTTTGAAATGTTTTCTTGGTTTAAAAACTATATGTAAATTAGGAGAGATAAATTATGTATATGTACTTTTGGAGGGTGTCTTATTGGCAAAAATTTCGGAAATGAATGGTAGATGCTAAAAAAAATTAAAAATTAACCGTTACGCTCTGATGTCTAATTTTGAAATCACATGATGTGTTTGTGAAATAACTTAGTGGCCAATGGGCATATACGATTGTTAGGAATGGGTGGAGGTATATTTTGATAAATAAGGCGAATTATTAATTTGGTGTGGTGGGTGGGGTTGTTGGTTAGGATTGATGACCTACAGCAGGGGAAGTTTGAGGTAAACAGTATATAGTCCTCGATTTTTAGAATTCTTTTATATTCTATATTTGCAATTTTATTTTACTTTTTTCATTTTTTTTTTTTTTTTACGAATTGGTGATAGGTGTTGGTTAGTGTGTAGGGTAGAGCAGGGTGTAGGTAGGGGTAGTACATTATATTATCTTGATATTTACATTTTTTAAGCTTTTTCTGGGGTGTTTTTCGAATTTTTATAAATGTGATTCTTACATGGTGTGGGGAGGGAGTTTGATGAGCTCGGCGAGGGGTGAGGTTATTGGTAGGGTTTGGTGGTTGATGGTAAGGATGTAGTTGGTGCGGGAATGTGGTTTAAGGAGGGGGCCATGTCTGCTGATCTGCCCCGATCCGCCATACCTGGTTCGGAGCCTCGAATCAGCTGGTTGTCATAGTCTGGCGGAGGCGATTCACGATGTTCCCATTTCTAATATTTTGGGAAATTACATCCTGATTACTGTATTCTCCTGTCCACTGGCCTGGTTTCAGTTGTGTATGGGATGGTGCATTCACGCAGACTGTTGAAAGAAGGCTTGCCTACGCCACCACATAAGTGTGTGATGGAATTATTATTTCTTCGGTTTTGTAAAACACAGATATGAAGCAATTAATAAAATTGGGATCTGAACCTAAAATTTATTAAGGCTCTGAGTACACGTAGTAACGAAATAAATACCTCGACATAGCACCTGGAATTATACTCGANGGAATTATACTCGTAAAAGAATTCCTGTTGT
This sequence comes from Clitarchus hookeri, assembly GCA_002778355.1. Classification (NCBI taxonomy): domain Eukaryota; kingdom Metazoa; phylum Arthropoda; class Insecta; order Phasmatodea; family Phasmatidae; genus Clitarchus; species Clitarchus hookeri. Next base: position 533,536 of record NQII01000785.1, on the reverse strand, counting down.
AGTTCTGGGTTGAGGTAAGATATTAACGAGGTTGCCTGGCCTTGAAGCAGCGTGTATATCTCACGTTGCGGATGGCGTAGGTACGTTTCGCGCCCGGCTGCATTGTGGATGATTTTCAGAGCCTAAGTAGTGTTCCCTGCTTCAGACAAATTTCCGACCCAGTTCACTAACATTATTCTTGTTAATTCCTCGTACATTATATTAATGTATTGATTAACTTTGCGAGTAATGGTATTTTAGCAAGTCTAACGCAAAGCATTTCAAGGGCTACGGAAATGCTTAACAGTGTGTAAATATCAGAAAAATGAAATCAAAAACTGTATTTCAACTACTTAATATGGGTTATTTTGATGGGATTACATTTAATGACAAGATATAGGAAAATCGGTAGCTATCATATAGAGCAATAAATTATGCAGTCTGATGCTACTCCCCACCTGTGTGTCATAGGGTCCTCAGTTAATGTTAGATGGCACAGGCTATAAGGTGTCTTGAAGGTTGAGGGTATATTAAACAATGCTTCATTGCATCATGGTTTTTAACAGGTTTATTTGCCCAGGAATTTATTCATACATTTCCGGAAACTTTCCGGGAGTTTATACATACTTTTCCGACACCTTGTGCCGAGAATTTACTCATAGGTTTTGACCCTGCGAGTTGTTGGCCTGAAGGGCTGATTACATTGTTCTGGACAACGTTTCCAACGCTGTGGGGGCATAAGGTGGCAGGAAACGTCCCTGAGTGACGCCTTTGGTACCCATCTGTGTTCTTGTGGGGTAGTTAATCCAGAATTTGAGGTCTGGTGAGTTGGGTGACCCGGATACAGGCCCTCTGGCAGGCTGTGGTTGGCTTGTTGCACTCAGTTGGCTTCCTCTCGTCGTGGCGCTCCTTGTTGAAGCTCACCAATCACTCCCGTTCGCAGCGTAGGGTTGTACTGTCTCGTTACCTCCCTACCTCATCCTGGTGTGGTGACCCTTGGTGGGCCCCCACCCTAGTTCTCCACGTGGGATTGCACTGGACTTCTCCATTCGACGACGTGGCGCTCCTCATTGAAGCTCACCACTCGACTCCACCTTCTCGGTGCATAATTGTAACTTTTTGGCTGACTGACTTGACTTGACTGACTGACTCGCATCCCGGTGTGGTGATACTACTCGTTCGACGTAACTGATTCTCCCGGCGCGGAGTATCGCAGCCTCCGACTGCCCCGATATGACTGACCCCTTAACACTGTCTCTGGTTGTCTCTGCCAGAGCCCTAACCCCTCGGCCTCTTGGCATCCCGATGGACTTCCGCTCACATAACTGTGTTATTCAACTGACTGGCTGACTTAGGCGACTAACTGACTTGGCAAGGGTCCGATCTCCATGGCCTCTGTTTACCTGCTGCACTCTTCCTTTCTCGGTGCGCGATTCTTACTGACTGCGGACTGTTTTCCGAACGGATTGATTCAACTAACCCTCCTGGTGTGGAGTATCGCAGCCTCCGACTGCCCCGATATGACTGACTCCTTAATGTTATGATTTTCGCCTGGCTGACTTCCACGATCCGGCTCCCGATCCTGATCCCTACCTGTGCATCCGGGTGTGGCGGTACCGCACATCACGCCACCTGTCGCTCGTCGCTTTCCGGCGACGAGGTTTCACTGACTAACTGTCTCTGCGAACTGACGCGGCCGGGGCCCGAACCCCCGGCCTTGGCTGACTGACTTGACTTTCTCTCTCAGCACTGTGATAAAAACTCAACCCCTCTTCTCTTATAAATTCGCTTATATCCTCTCTTGACTCCCTCACTAAGACTGTACATGCGCCTTCTCTTGATGGGGGAGGGGTGCTGAACAAAAAATACTTCATACATGTGCCATTGTTCTTGTTGGTGGATGAGGAGTGTGACCTGCACTCTATCGCTTACTTCTGCACTTTTTCGGTGCGTTTTCAGATTCTCCCGCATTTTGTTAGGGGAGGGTGAGGACTCGTGGCCCAACTGTCAGCGCTGTCAGCCTTTTTTCTTTTGTGTAACTAGAGGTGCGTGTTGGCACCACTCTAGCTTGGCTCTGCATTTTCGCCCGCTTTCCTACGCGCTTCCAGGTGCTTCAGCGATATGCCAGCTCTTACTCGGCACAACCTTGACACGTGTAACTGAGTATCCATCCTCTGGGTTGACCTGTCCTTGCTGTCCACGAGTCCCGCGACGCATGTCAACTTGTAGGTGCTCGCAGGGAGGATAATATGGCGGTGGAGGGGGATTGTGGCAGCGACGTTCTACTTCCTATATGCTTCAATCATCAAGTCTACAGTTTTTGATTTAAAAAGTGCTACCTCTTTATGAAAACCCGGGTTATAAAGCTCAGAACAAGTAAAAACACCAAAATAATTGTCTTAAAATTAATGAAATAATATCATAGATAATTTTATAATATAGAAATGTTTTTAAGTGGAGGAAGAAATCCATTTTTAGCAAGACCTTTCAAGAATGTAAAATTCTGTTAAAATTAATGGATTTTGTTTAAATGTTTTACTACAGAGTTGTATATAATAAAATTTTATAATTTTAAAACTAATATTTTTTGGATGTGTAATGATTTTGTTGTATCTGCGTGTTATTATTAAAAATAATCAAAAATTATTATATTATTTTTAAACTTTATATTACGTCAACCATTTGATTGTTGTAGACAGCACTAACCTGTTCTGAAGATAACCGTGAAAAATCTCTTGCAGTATGCAATTCGCCTGGCAGTTTACAAGATGTCATATCAGCAGTGTTTATATATTTTTTCTTGCTAATTGATTAAAATTCACGTTTTCTTTATTTTTAACCAATCTAAAGAAATAATTTTCTTGTTCTTTCTTTCTTTTAACATTTACAGCATAAACATTTTAATGCCAATTCATTTCATTCTTTCCTTTCAAGCGATCATCATTTCTAGGGATATACCACTATTGGAATTTCCTGTATATCGCACAGAGTAGGATCTGAAATACTGTGTAAGCTTCGAAGACAAATATATAGTGCCTTACAATGCATTCATACGTACATAAATATGTCACCACAGCCACAACGAGAATTTAAAATAAAAAACTGCTACATTACAGAGACTCTAAAGTTGTTAATTTGCAATTCATATCCAGTAGTAATTTTCACAAATGTATTGTAGGAGAAGCGTGCCGATAATCGCATGCCATTCAACTCGAATTTTTGGGGTTTGAACTTTCGCTTTTCTCCTCCTACTCTGTAACTTCTCTCTAAACACAGTCGACCACTCTCCACTATTTCCAAATTTTGGTCATTCCGCTACAAAAACGCTTGAATATCACATGAGAAAAATGGCATGAATTACGTAATTTACAAAAATAAAAACATTTTAATGGCAAGTCAATGATAATCACAGAAGGAACTTGAAACCATTCGTTCACTTACAGCACAATTATCAAGTTTATGTTATACTATTATGCATATACACATAGGAAATAATTACCCACTCACTAACAAATTCATCAAAGTACAGCCCAAACCACCGGAAAATGATTTTTTTTTTTTTTTTTACGAAATTCGGCCTCTGAGGCGACAAAAAGAAGTAAAATAGGTTTTCGCGGACTCCTTAAATAAAACATGAACCCGTCGATATATCGTTGTTCTCTTATATTCAAAAAGTAGACTATACACATACCTAAAAACTAATTGCTAATTTTTTTTTTAATTTTACCCCAAAGAGGACGAAGATGGGAAATGTGTTTTCGAGGAATCCTCAAACTCTGGCTAGCCGGATCAGACNCTGACTCGCATCCCGGTGTGGTGATACTAATCGTTCGACGTAACTGATTCTCCCGGCGCGGAGTATCGCAGCCTCCGACAGCCCCGATATGACTGACCCCTTAACACTGTCTCTGGTTGTCTCTGCCAGAGCCCTAACCCCGCGGCCTCTTGGCATCCCGATGGACTTCCGCTCACATAACTGTGTTATTCAACTGACTGGCTGACTTATGCGACTAACTGACTTGGCAAGGGTCCGATCTCCCTGGCCTCTGTTTACCTGCTGCACTCTTCCTTTCTCGGTGCGCGATTCTAACTGACTGCGGACTGTTTTCCGAACGGATTGATTCAACTAACCCTCCTGGCGTGGATNTAACTGAGTATCCATCCTCTGGGTTGACCTGTCCTTGCTGTCCACGAGTCCCGCGATGCGTGTCAACTTGTAGGTGTTCGCAGGGAGGATAATATGGCGGTGGAGGGGGATTGTGGCAGCGACGTTCTACTTCCTATATGCTTCAATCATCAAGTCTACAGTTTTTGATTTAAAAAGTGCTACCTCTTTATGAAAATCTCGGGATATAAAGCTCAGAACAAGTAAAAACACAAAAATAATTGTCTTAAAATTAATGAAATAATATCATAGATAATTTTATAATATAGAAATGTTTTTAAGTGGAGGANCAAAATAATTGTCTTAAAATTAATGAAATAATATCATAGATAATTTTATAATATAGAAATGTTTTTAAGTGGAAGAAAAAATCCATTTTTAGCAAGACCTTTCAAGAATGTAAAATTCTGTTAAAATTAATGGATTTTGTTTAAATGTTTTACTACAGAGTTGTATATAATAAAATTTTATAATTTTAAAACTAATATTTTTTGGATGTGTAATGATTTTGTTGTATCTGCGTGTTATTATTAAAAATAATCAAAAATTATTATATTATTTTTAAACTTTATATTACGTCAACCATTTGATTGTTGTAGACAGCACTAACCTGTTCTGAAGATAACCGTGAAAAATCTCTTGCAGTATGCAATTCGCCTGGCAGTTTACAAGATGTCATATCAGCAGTGTTTATATATTTTTTCTTGCTNAATCTCTTGCAGTATGCAATTCGCCTGGCAGTTTACAAGATGTCATATCAGCAGTGTTTATATATTTTTTCTTGCTCATTGATTAAAATTCACGTTTTCTTTATTTTTAACCAATCTAAAGAAATAATTTTCGTGTTCTTTCTTTCTTTTAACATTTACAGCATAAACATTTTAATGCCAATTCATTTCATTCTTTCCTTTCAAGCGATCATCATTTCTAGGGATATACCACTATTGGAATTTCCTGTATATCGCACAGAGTAGGATCTGAAATACTGTGTAAGCTTCGAAGACAAATATATAGTGCCTTACAATGCATTCATACGTACATAAATATGTCACCACAGCCACAACAAGAATTTAAAATAAAAAACTGCTACATTACAGAGACTCTAAAGTTGTTAATGTGCAATTCATATCCAGTAGTAATTTTCACAAATGTATTGTAGGAGAAGCGTGCCGATAATCGCATGCCATTCAACTCGAATTTTTGGGGTTTGAACTTTCGCTTTTCTCCTCCTACTCTGTAACTTCTTTCTAAACACAGTCGACCACTCTCCACTATTTCCAAATTTTGGTCATTCCGCTACAAAAACGCTTGAATATCACATGAGAAAAATGGCATGAATTACGTAATTTACAAAAATTAAAACATTTTAATGGCAAGTCAATGATAATCACAGAAGGAACTTGAAACCATTCGTTTACTTACAGCACAATTATCAAGTTTATGTTATACTATTATGCATATACACCTAGGAAATAATTACCCACTCACTAACAAATTCATCAAAGTACAGCCCAAACCACCGGAAAATGATATTTTTTTTTTTTTTTTACGAAATTCGGCCTCTGAGGCGACAAAAAGAAGTAAAATAGGTTTTCGCGGACTCCTTAAATAAAACATGAACCCGTCGATATATCGTTGTTCTCTTATATTCAAAAAGTATAGACTATACACATACCTAAAAACTAATTGCTAATTTTTTTTTTATTTTACCCCAAAGAGGACGAAGATGGGAAATGTGTTTTCGAGGAATCCTCAAACTCTGGCTAGCCGGATCAGACATGGTTGTGGTCTTTGATTTAAGAGGTAGGCTACAGAATTTTTTTAAACTAATTACAGAATTGTTTTACATTCTAATCCCTAAGAAGGTGAAACGTTCGAAAGCTTTTTCGATTATATATTACCTACGTTAAATCGTCTCAATGCTGGTAACCTTCGAACCAACATTGTTTATTTTACTAAGTTAACAATCAACTATTTTATCGGAGTAATGCATTTTTATCGAACCATTACTTCCGTCTGAGATTTTATGTGTTATCGCGATGCAATAAATTACGAACATATAATTACATATAAAATGCATATTAGACGCACACATGAGAAAGAAACTTTTGGGGCTACATTCAGTGGCGAGAAATGCGATTTGAAGGAGGGTAAGCCACTCCCCGCCCGAGTTCCACCATAGAAGTAGAGAGAATGCAGCTGATCCGTAATTCTGTTGGAGGTTTTGTCACTCCTTGTATCACAGGTCAGCTGGAAACATAGTTGCTGGAAGGGCTAGTTATGCGTAAGTTATAGTATCTGTCAGCTCAACGGAACCGACACATCCTTGTGTTACCGTTGGGGGACACACCTGGGGGGAGTCTGCTAACGTGGGAAACTCCCGGGCGTTCACTTTGCCATGTTTTACTAAAAGGAGTATATGCCTCCCTTGCTAAATTTGCAATTATGATGGTGGTGCTTGGTGGTGGGTCAGTTGGCACCTTTACGGTCAGGCCGTTGGAGACCAAAATCTGGGTTTCACTGTGAAGAAATAAGGCGGAATATTAATGGGCCATTCCAAGGTTGGAGTATTAACCTACTCGGGTGGAGAACAAACTATTGTCGGAGAAAAGGACGATCAGAGTTTATTCTGAGGGTTGCCACTTACAAAGAATTCTGTGGAGGAATTCTCTAACTGAACCTTTTAAGAAATACTCTTTCATAACAGTGCTATAGTGCTATATGGCATAGTATCTGCATCGTTCGTAACCACAGAGTGACTTGAACAGCTAGTATTAGATAAAGTTAAATAATCCGAAGTGCAGTAGGAATACTAAAACGGTATTTTAACTTTGATGATTGTATGATTGATGTAGATAAGTTGAATAATCCACTCACCAACAAGACCATTTAATTAAGCTACTCAGGAATGGTGTGTACAAATTCCGCAACTGGTCATCAAATTACCATACACTACTGGAGGCTATTCCTCAAGCTCGGCAAGAAAATAAGTTCCTTCTAAATTGAAAAAAATTATAATGTGAAAACTTTAGGCCTGTTGTAACGCACTACAACAGATCAGTTAAAAATTGATTGTTGTGTCAAAAATCCATAACTTCATTTCACAAACTTTCTAAGAGGTATATGTTACCAGTAATTGCATCACTGTTTGATCCACTGGGCTTAATCAGTCAAAATACAGCATCACAAAAAATTATTCTGCAGAAGGTTTTGCAAGAAAGGTTAGATTGGGATCAGGAACTTCCAAGAAATCTAGTTTCATTGGGAAAATATTTACTCATACTTACCTCTCATTCAAGATATACAAATCACTAGGCAAGTATTAAATCAGAATTACTATGAAGAAATTTAACTGTGTAGCATGTAAGGCTGTATACAGGTTCAGTAGATAATGTATGCTAATCTGTTGTGAGCGGAATCCTTTGGGAAAATAAAAAGGGAAACATATTTACGACATAGGACCTAGCGTGATTTCTTAGGGTGGGAGACGCTCTGAAGGTTAAGACAGGAAATGAGTTATGCAACGATAAATGGGAACCACTTGCGATTAAGCAACGAAAATTAGAATGCAGACAAACTTTCACAAGGCAGGTTACCACATAAAATTATATTGCGGAGAGTTCACCCATGCATGCATTTAATAAGGATTTGGCACCCTCAAAATGCATAGAACTATTTAACCCTGCAATTTAAGCAATTTGACATGACGTGTTAGTAATCAGCACGCAAAAAGCAATAAAAAAAGGTCGTCTTGGTAGTGTCCGCTAATCCCAACCGTTAGCGCACAAATCACATGTTTATTTGGACAGTAGATGAGTGGTTGCCTGGGAAGTAGGTAGCCTATACCACTCATTGTGGTGTAGGACATACCACTGACAACCTGGTTGTCCAAATTCAGGTAAATGACCCCTTAGTAAATGTTGTGTGGGGTGGTCGAAAAAAAAAACCATCGGTTTCAAGTGTTGGTGCTTTATTTGGAATGCGAAGAGTTTACATGGTTACAGCATATGCTTGAAAGGTGAGCAACCCATCTCCATACATGCACGAATGCGATGCTCATATGACTGGCGCACGTGCTGCAACATACTGGGATTAGCCAATACAGTACATCATGCATATTGAATACGTTGCCATATATCCTCCACATTGACCATGTCAGTTGCATACACCTGTGCCTTCAAGTGACTCCACAAATAGAAGTCGACTGGGTTTGCGTCTGGTGATCTGGGTGGCCAAACCACTGGCCAATTTCGCCAATACATCGCGCTGGGTACCACGCATCCATGTAATGCCTTGCTGTGACACTAAAGTGTGCTGGTGCACCATCGCGCATGTACCACATATCGTCTCGTAGATTCAGTGTTACATCCTCAAGTGGTTGTGGCAATTCATCGCCAAGAAGCACTGATATGAAAATTCAGATAGCCATGCGAGAAGGATGTGTGGCCCAATCAGCATCCCATCGATAATCCCCGCCCAAACATTCAAAGAAAACAGACGCTGAAAGCAAGATTCCGGTACTGCATATGAGTTTATGTGTGGCCACACATTATCGTTGTGAAAGTTGAAGGCACCTTGCTTCGTGAAGGATTTTACTACGGTGAATAGTACAGTGCCGTAGAAACCTGGGGCTCGCCTCATTTGGCCTTGGAACCACTCACAATACTGTTAATGGGCAGGCTGGTCAAAGAAAATAATAGTGTCTTCACTAGATGGTAGTGATATGCATGCAATCTCTCTCGTTATAAAATGCGACACAGTAAACTGCGATACATTCAGTATATCAGCAATTCTTCGAGTGCTGGCACGTGGGCTAGCATCAACATAGTCCCCTACATCGTGCTCGATGTCTAACCATAGTCGACCAACATCGTGGTAACTTGCGCGTGGAGATCCTGTTTCACGCAAACGCAGCACCGATGAACTGAAGTGAATGCATGTGCATCAGGTAAATGTCAAGCTGAAATTGCATCAGGTAAATTTCGAGCTGATATCTGTTCGGCATATCGTCAACGTGCAGCTGATGCATTGCACATTATATCAACATACTTGAGATGCATATCCGTCAGTTCCAAAGTACGCCACTTTATCTCAGACGTCGTGAAGAATTGTGTGGTGTGTAAACTACCAATGCAATGCTTGCAGGCAGGAAACCTCGTCGCCAGTTGGTACGATAAAAGGAACCATTTCAATAGGGCTCTTGCTCGCAGTAAATACTAACCTTCCACAATCTTATAAACCTGTTGCCTTATGAAATGGACATTAGCCAGGGTGTCAGGTAAAACGTTTGCCTCCAATATCACAGGCTGCCTATCTCCCAGGCAATCACTTATCTGCTTTCCAACTAAACATGTGTTTTCTCAGGAAACCGTAGGGATAAATAAGCAGATACCAAGGCAATTTTTTTATTATTAGCCTACTTTCCAAAGAAACGAAAGGCTATTGAGATCACTTTCCAGTTTGCGTGTCTGTGTGTATGTGGTGTGAATGTAAATGTGCCTGTGTGCATGTGTGTGCATGTATTAGGCTTCCTCCCCATTTCAATTTTTGAACGCGTGAACCGAATTTTACCAAACTAAGTACACATATAGAACTAAGTAAGGACACGTTACTTTTATAATTTTTGACTATGCCGGGCACTAACTTTCAAAATGGCAGACATTTTGAATTTGGGGTGATATATTATATAATTCGGAAACCATTCAAACTATTGAAACCAAACTTTGTATGCTGACATCGAAAGGTGTACGTATTGATATCAAAGGTTAATATTGTTGTCAGTCAACCATTTTGGAAGATAGCAAAGCATAAAAAAATTAAGTTTATATGATATTTCTCTAAAACTACTCAAACAATTTTCGCCAAATTTGGCACATAAGTAATAATATGATAGGCGGGTAAATATAAATAATTAAAATGATTAAGAACATATTTTAAAAATGGTAGTCATATAAATATTTTATGTTTATTTTGTATAACCACCATAACTTTAGACAATTTTCAACTGAATTTTGTACACTGACACTATTTTTTGTAGGCATCATATATAACAAAAAGCAACCACTTTTGTCTGCGATTTCGTAAGATAGCAGTACATGAATAAATAAATAAATATTTTGTTTAATATCTCGGGGAACAATTGACAGATTCCTACCAAATTTGGCAAACAAGTAATACTGTGGCAGTTGATATGTGCAAATATGTTTCAAGTTCATCACACACTAATTTTCAAAATGGCTGACAATGCTATCTTATCATGGTATGCCATATATTCGAAACTATTTAATAAATTTCATCTTAACTGTGTATGCTGGGAGTATATACATAACAATTATCAAATGTGTCTAAATGGAGCCTCTTTTGTCCTCCATTTTGTAAGGTAGTGCCACATGAGTAAATAAAGTTTTTATGTCATATTCATATCTCAAGAAACCGATTCCTACCAAATAAGGCAAACCAATAGTACTGCAGTAGTGAGGATAACTGATATGTTTTAGGTATGTGAGCTAATTATTTCCAAAATGAATGTCATATAGCTATTTTAGTTTTATATGCTACATGATCAAAACCCTGTATTTAATTCCATTGGAACTTTGTATTCTGACTGTATATATTACAACCATTATGTGTGTATAAACAAGATCTCTATTGTCCGTCATTTTGTAAAATAGTATCATAGACAATTTAAATTATGACATCTCCAAAAAAATCTACCGAATTTTGGCAGTTAAGTAACATTATGGCAGGCCATGTAAAATTATCAACTTTTAGGTGGTCAGACAAACATATTTTCAAAATGGCAACCAAATAAACATTTTAGTTTAAATTTTTTTATTTACGAAATTACAAAACAGATTTTAACATATCCATCTATATTGTCTATGCAAAGACACATTGCTCCTCCAATTTGTAAGATAGCTTCACACGAAATAATACAGTTTTTATGCCATATCTCGGGAAACAACAGATTTCTTTCAAATTTGGCGAACAAGTTGAACTGTGGTAGGCCGTATTAATATATGTTATAAGTTTGTAAGTCCCTAATTTTCTGAATTGAGCCTATACAGACATTTTAACTTAGTGTACTATATCTACGAAACTATGTAACAGATTTAAATTTAACTTTGTGTCTTTTATAATCATCGGTTATGTTTATACATAAACTTTTTATCATCCATTTATGAAGATCGTAGCATGAACTATGGAACATTCTTATGCCTTATCTAGAGAACCAAGCAACTGATTCATACCAAAATTTTACACAAGTATTGCTACAGTAGGGTATGTAAATTAACATATTTTATGTGGGGCAGGCAAGTTTAAATTAAGTATATGTAAATAATTCAGATTAATGTAATTTATCTATGAAATATTTCAAGAAAATTTAACCAAATTTCTTACACAAAGAGTATCAATTAGAAGCATATTTTATATAAACAGAGATTCTCTTTTGCCTTATTTTTGGAAGAATAGTGTCAGGGAGTAAATTGAAAATTTGGCCATATTTACAAAATTATTCAAACTAATTTCCACGAAATTTTGCACACTTGCATAATGCCATGCTAAGTTACAGAGTTTAAATGTAGTCACAGAATGGTTTTCAAAATTGCTGTCATATAAATATTTTTTAGGATTTTTTGTAAGATAGCCTTGTTAAAAAAAATAAGGTATTTATGCCATATGTCAGAGACCAATCAACCGATCTCCACAAAAATGTTCACTCAAGTAGCGTTATGTTAAGCCATGTAGACTTTTTTGGTGGTTAGGCGGTTATTTTTAAAATGATAGACAAGTAAATATTTCAGATTATTCAAACATTACATTGATTATATCCAAAGTTGATGCTCTCAATCAATGCTCTGTGATGCAGTTAAATGAAAGCTAGCTTTATTTTGTGAATTTTTCTGATTTCAAATCCCGGGTAAGTCACTCGTGTGTTTTAATTTTCTTGGTATTGTTTTACATGGTTTTGTATTTATTTCTAATAATGTTGCTGTCAATGAATCGTTAGCGCCTAAATACCATCGAAGCTGTTAATAACTTTGCTAAAATTTATTTGCACTCATGTAGAGTAAAGTAGGCTCATAAGTTATCGGTAACGTCTTGTCTGCGTGCTGATTATTATAATATCATAGCAAATTTCTTTAAGCGCAATGTTTCATTGTTACAAGCAATTTGAGGGTGCCAAACCCTATTTAATATATGAAGATGTGTGTACTCTCAATAACGCCGTTATGTTTAGTAATTTGCTTTGCAAACATTTGGCTGTATGCCGATTTGAATTGCTTAGACGCGAGTGGTTTCCAATTTATCGTTGCATAACACAATTTCTATTCATAATGTTCCAGGGCCTCTACCACCCTCAGAAGTCACATCAGGATCTGCGTCGTACATATGATTCCCTATTTATTTGTCCTAAAGTTTCTGCTCACACAAGTTATCATAGACTAACGACTCGTCCTGTATATCTGCATTCTTCCAATAAGCATTGCAAAACTGTCAGTTTACTGTGCTTGAAACCCAAGGCCGGTCCCTTTAAATGGGGGTCACATTCTAGACTTGAACTCAGTGCTGCTCTTCTGTTAGTAAACTTTGTAAAATGTGTTATGGATTAAAATTTTAGATTCACTGCTACTCATCTTTGCACAGATTACACTTTAGTGCTGACATCGATTTCTGCTCGCCCAACAAGTGAAAGACATTTATTTGCAACAGAACTGTGGAAATACAAGCTCAAACTGCTGTGTTAAACTGGAAACATATCTCGTCACTTGACAATCCAACTGACATCCAGGGAAGGCAACCCAGGTGCAATTATTCAACGCCTTTTAGAATAGTGGGACTGCAGCGAGCTTTTGGTCTAAAATTTGCATCAAATTCGTGCATAAACCCTGCAGATAGAATGTATGGTCTTCCCGAGCTGTTTGAGCTACAAGAAGTTCTCCACCGATGCATAATATGTAAGCAAACAAGTAGTATTCTGACTNTCTTCCCGAGCTGTTTGAGCTACAAGAAGTTCTCCACCGATGCATAATATGTAAGCAAACAAGTAGTATTCTGACTAAATCGAAATGTTGATGGCAGGTCCGCCTAACAATACGTCCAGTAAGCTAAGGTCACTGAATCTGTTTCTATGAAGAGGACAGTGACAGATAGGCGATCGACTGCAACAATCTAAACTTTCACAAAACCAGGAACGTCAAATTATACTGCCTGTGAAAAGTCGTCTTACAAAACTAAACGTTGAACATAAACATCGTCACATGCTGCATCCAGTAAGATAGCAATTGATTTCATCACTTTGACAGTCATAGTGGGATTGTCAATGCAAAACACGTTATTCAACATATTCTTCAAAATTGCATCATTTGCCAGCAGCTCAGTATCAGGGCTGCACAGCAGCTTACGTGTGTTATTTAACAACGCCAATCAAATTTAAGTTACTTAGAAAAAAAAATATCAAAAATCCAGAAAAAACCATATATAAAAAGTACTGAATATTTTTCGCTACGCGTAGCAATTTGGAAACTGTAAATCTTTTCTCCGCATGAGTACGATACTAATTTGAGGTAACTCGCGGCTCAGATGTTTAAAATGCATTGAAATTGCAATTTCGGCACGTTCATAAGCAAACGGAATCGTTCTGTTTTCTTTAAAATTCTTCACAATATAATTTAATAAGCTGAATAGTGTTTCGCACAAATAAAAAATAATGAAATTTGAAATGTAAACTCCCTAAAAACGTGACTTAATTAGATAATCCATTAGAAATCCCCCCAAAGCGTTCCGAGTTTTTATTTCCGGAGATGCTGTCAGGCAATGCGCATGAGCGAAATCAGTTGACCACAGTGGTTCTCCGTCCTCTTTTTTCCAGCAGCGCCACCTTCAAGTCCTTCACGACAGAGCGCGCGCGCACGTCAGTACGTAATTACGACGCGGAGCTATAAATACATAATTATCTGTCCTGAACCAGGCCGGCGGTAGCGGGCAGTCTGCGAGAAGGAGAGGTGGACTGGGGAGGTGGTAATTAAAAGATGATTGCGCCGTGCTTCCTTCCGACCCTCCCCTAGCTCTAACAACTCCTCCCTCTCGTGGATGGACCACCTCATTAACCGCCTTTCACGGTGGCTGGACAGGTAGAGAGACGGTTCCAGCACGGCCTGGTTCACATCCCCTCCACTCTCCCGCCCCCTTGTTTTACAACCTCTCATTTCAGCATGCGCGTCGCAGACAACCATCCCCGAACCCCCTTCCAAACACTCATTGCCAGCAAGTCTTGGCGTCTTCTGTTTATTCCACACTCCTTGGAAGGATAGGAGGGGGAGACTGTAACTAGTCTTACCATCTTCCTTGAACGGACAGGTACTACCATCGTGGTATAGTAAGGAGAGGTGATTGTTTCCTTCAGATAGACTCTTGCATCATATGATGTTAAACACATGTCAGTGGTGGTGCAAAATGAACATTAAATTGTTATAATTAAGGCGGCCGCCACTTGGACTGCGCTGCAGCACGTCTTCAATTTCTCAAATCATTTTAAGGTGTCTCCAATATTTTTGCCTACGAAAAGAAAACAAACCCTGAAAGAGGACGGAATGACACTTCCAAAGCATACCGTAAAAATTATTTTAGAGTATAACAACATCATCCAAAATTGTTCATTTTCAAACTGATGTATCTGATAAAACACTCTCCACACACGAGCGATGGTACATTCCATTAATAAAAGTATATGGTAACCACTTAAAATGCCATAGCTACACACAAAATGACGAAATCACTGCACACCAGTTCAGAGCCTCGCGCGTAGCGACGATGGCGCACTTGATACTTGTGGTAATGTCGCCCGTACCGTTCACGCGCTTCTGAACCTAAAACGCAAGAATATCTCCTGGTAGACGACTTCCTTAACTGTATATGAATAAGCACAACCAAGTAGCGCATTCAAAGAGTTTTTTTATAAAATGCTGAAAATGTTTAACTCAAAATATGGAAAGGATACTTTTTCGTTAGAATAAGTTATATAGGGTACGTCCGTGCCGATGTAAAGGACCGACGTAAACATACTCACACTTGGCATTAAGAATTAAGGAGACCTGGCACAAAGAGCCAAGACATGACTGCGCTATCATGAATCTCACCAGAAAATAGTTTGAAACAAATACAAGTACCGAAATTGCACTAAATAGCTACACTGCGCCGTGATCGAGAACTCATTTGCACAACGCAGCACAGTAGGCAATATCTAAAAGCCTCCTTCAGGTATATGTGATCGAAGTTTTTGCCTATCGCCTGTGGGATCCGGGTTCGAATACCGGAAGAGACTTGTGTGATTGGTGGGTCCGGTGAACCACCGTAGAATGATTATGCTACGCAAATCACTACAATCCTCCGAGCCGTGGAACTGTCAGCTCTCGCCAACTTCTTAGACCGTGGTCACGTGGGACACTGAGCTACTTCAATACAAATATGTTCATCTATGTCAAGGCTGCTCGTGCTAAAAACAGTACTTTAAAAACCGATCTATGAAGAAAAATCATTGCGCAGTAACCGCAAAGTTTATATGCTTCCGTAAACACTGGTGCTAAGTTGGCAGCGATTTAAGTACTATTATTATAAGCCTTGAAGTACTTTTGCTAGTGAAGTGTTTTAATTTAATGCAAATCGAGTTGGTCTTTTTTTTTGTACAGATTAGAGTACGAATTCTTAAATAAGTATCACACATAGGACCCTATCAACTTCATGTATTCACTTAACTAATACATGTATAAAGCGATAAAGTTCCTGGAAATGTGCATTTTATATGTGGTGGAAGGATAAGAAATGAGGGGAATATAGATCTTAAGCAGGGCTTTCAAAAGTGCTCAACTAACTATACCTAAACATGGTTAGAGGCTTAAAAAAATTTCCGATCGCAGTTATTTCTTGTTACAAGTAAACTGGTAGTGTAAGTACATCAGATCGACTTTTCTTCTGTCTTGCGCTCTCATTGGCTGCTATGAAGCAAATTCACAGTGCGATAAAGACGACTTAAATTGGCGGGATTTTCTACTTCCTTTGAAATAAAATAACTGCAGGTGAGAAATCATTATTCCTGATATTTTTACAAACGAAATAAGTTAAGTTGTATTTTAATTTAAATGTACTCAAATTTAATAAGTGTTTGCAGGCGATACAAATAAGTATAGGGGCGTGTTTTTGAGGCTGGAATTTCGTTTTGTTTGCATCCAGTTACAAGTATGCTTCCAATGGAACTAATTCTGCTCGCAAGCGTGATGTAATATGGCTGCTGACCGAATTTACTGCTCGTTTGAACGCAGCCTTTGTTTCCACTGAGTGAGGTAGCCAAGTGGTAAACGTTCGGATTCGCATTCGAGAGGACCGGGGTTGATTTCTCAGACCAGCGATTCTGATTTCTGTTTTCCGTGGTTTCTCTAAATCACTTCAAGCGAATGCTGGGAAAGTTCCTTTGTATGATCTATGGCCGATTCCTTCCCCGTTTCTGTTCCTCTGAGCATTATGCTCCGTCTGTAATGACCTACCTAATGACTATTAATGCTTTATTGAACGCTTTTGAAAACCCTGCATATGATCAATTTTTATTTATCCTTTTGTATCATTTTGCCTTACATAAAACCAACATTGCCATGAGACTGATCACTTTATTCGTACACCATCTAAGTAAAATCATGCAATTGTTAAGAATTTAAATTTGTTGCTAACATGCAAATTGAATNCTTTATTCGTACACCATCTAAGTAAAATCATGAAATGGTTAAGAATTTAAATTTGTTGCTAACATGCAAATTGAATCTCTTATGTGTACGATACAAGAGTCAATAATTTCGCTGGCCATTGCACTCGCAATACGTCAAGTATTAGAAAAATTTTAATTGTTTCTATGTTAACATGACTGGCAGACTACACATCAACGTGTACTGTAGCATATATTTAGTAACAGGCATTGGTATTTTTCAACTGTAGATTTATAAAGTGCTCAGTTTACCGTGAACAGCGTTCACCTTACTTACTTTCTAACTATTGTTTCCGGAAGAGATACGCTCTTGTATGGCTACTTACCTGGCGGTCACATACTGGAGAGCCAAAAAAAATGGTATAGGCGTGCGTATGCAAATAACAGAGGCATGGAACCAATCAGAGTAACGCAATGCGGTCGACAGCGCCTATATAAGACAACAAGCGTTTGGCAAAGTTGCTAGATCGGTTACTGCTGCTACAATGACAGGTTATCANAAGTATCACACATAGGACCCTATCAACTTCATGTATTCACTTAACTAATACATGTATAAAGCGATAAAGTTCCTGGCAATGTGCATTTTATATGTGGTGGAAGGATAAGAAATGAGGGGAATATAGATCTTAAGCAGGGCTTTCAAAAGTGCTCAACTAACTATACCTAAACATGGTTAGAGGCTTAAAAAATTTTCCGATCGCAGTTATTTCTTGTTACAAGTAAACTGGTAGTGTAAGTACATCAGATCGACTTTTCTTCTGTCTTGCGCTCTCATTGGCTGCTATGAAGCAAATTCACAGTGCGATAAAGACGACTTAAATTGGCGGGATTTTCTACTTCCTTTGAAATAAAATAACTGCAGGTGAGAAACCATTATTCCTGATATTTTTACAAACGAAATAAGTTAAGTTGTATTTTAATTTAAATGTACTCAAATTTAATAAGTGTTTGCAGGCGATACAAATAAGTATAGGGGCGTGTTTTTGAGGCTGGAATTTCGTTTTGTTTGCATCCAGTTACAAGTATGCTTCCAATGGAACTAATTCTGCTCGCAAGCGTGATGTAATATGGCTGCTGACCGAATTTACTGCTCGTTTGAACGCAGCCTTTGTTTCCACTGAGTGAGGTAGCCAAGTGGTAAACGTTCGGATTCGCATTCGAGAGGACCGGGGTTGATTTCTCAGACCAGCGATTCTGATTTCTGTTTTCCGTGGTTTCTCTAAATCACTTCAAGCGAATGCTGGGAAAGTTCCTTGGTATGATCTATGGCCGATTCCTTCCCCGTTACTGTTCCTCTGAGCATTATGCTCCGTCTGTAATGACCTACCTAATGACTATTAATGCTTTATTGAACGCTTTTGAAAACCCTGCATATGATCTACTTTTATTTATCCTTTTGTATCATTTTGCCTTACATAAAACGAACATTGCCATGAGACTGATATTTTTATTCGTACACCATCTAAGTAAAATCATGAAATGGTTAAGAATTTAAATTTGTTGCTAACATGCAAATTGAATCTCTTATGTGTACGATACAAGAGTCAATAATTTCGCTGGCCATTGCACTCGCAATACGTCAAGTATTAGAAAAATTTTAATTGTTTCTATGTTAACATGACTGGCAGACTACACATCAACGTGTACTGTAGCATATATTTAGTAACAGGCATTGGTATTTTTCAACTGTAGATTTATAAAGTGCTCAGTTTACCGTGAACAGCGTTCACCTTACTTACTTTCTAACTATTGTTTCCGGAAGAGATACGCTCTTGTATGGCTACTTACCTGGCGGTCACATACTGGAGAGCCAAAAAAAATGGTATAGGCGTGCGTATGCAAATAACAGAGGCATGGAACCAATCAGAGTAACGCAATGCGGTCGACAGCGCCTATATAAGACAACAAGCGTTTGGCAAAGTTGCTAGATCGGTTACTGCTGCTACAATGACAGGTTATCAAGATTTCAGTGAGTTTTAACGTGGTGTAATAGTCGGCGCGCGAGAGATGGGACATAGAATCTCCGAGATAGCGATAACATTTGGGTGTTCGCGTACGACCATTTCACGAGTGTACCGTGAATATCGGGAATCCGGTAAAACATCACATCTTCGACATCGCTGTGGCCAAAAAAAGATCGTGAAAGAACGGGACAAACGACGACTGACGAGAATCATTTAACGTGACAGACGTGCAACGTTTTCTCAAATTGGTGCAGATTTCAATGCTGGGGCATCAACAAGTGCTAGCGTGTGAACTATTCAACGGACCATAATTGATATGGCTTTCGGAGCCGAAAGCCCACTTGTATACTGTTGTTGACTGCGCGACACAAAGCTTTCCGCTTCGCCTGGGCCCGTCAACACCGCCATTGGACTGTTGATGACTGGAAACAAGTTGCCTGGTCTGACGAGTCTCGTTTCCAATTGTATCGGGTGGATGGACGTGTACGGGTATGGAGACATCCTTAAGAATCCATGGACCCTACATGTCAACAGGGGACTGTTCAAGCTGGTGGAGGCTCTGTCATGATATGGGGTGTGTGCAATTTGCGTGAACTAGGACCCCTGATACGTCTAGATACGACTCTGACAGGTGACAGATACGTAAGTATCCTGTCCTATCACCTGCACCCATTCTTGTCCATTGTTCATTGCTACCGAGTGGCTCCAGGAACACTCTTCTGACTTAAGACACTTCCATTGGCCGCCTAAATAACCAGACATGAACATTATTGAGCATATCTGGGAAGCCTTGCAACGTTCTGTTCAGAACAGATCTCCACCGCCTTTGTGGTCTGCCCTGCAGGATTCATGGTGTGAATTGCCTCCTGCATACCTTCAAACATCAGTCGAGTCCATGGCACATCGTCTTGCGGCACTTCTGCGTTCCCGCGGCGAACCTACACGATATTAGGCAGGTGTATCAGTTTTTTTGTCTCTTCAGTGTAGTTCGCGCCCGTCCAGAATGACTCTTGTAATTCGCCATCGCCAGTTGGAGAAGTTTTTTGGGTGCAAATTACAATAGTTTTGGTTTCCGTGATCTTTCTCTTTCCTCTACAAGTTTCTACTTTCAAACAACTGGTTTTTATAAGGTAGGTTTCATGGCAGGTTTGTTGGGACATCCTATAAAATACCTAAATAGGCAATTTTCATGATTTTAGAAAATAATTCCATGTAATGAGTTAAGAACATGAAATCGCATTTTAGGCTATTATAAAAGAATAGCTACAGAAACAAAAATAAATATTTTTCTATAAATATTTGCATGAAATATTAAACAATGCAAATTATATTTTAATTAGCCATGATACTTTGAAACTTTTTTCCAAAATATTTTATAATATATTCAATGTTATTGCTTATTAGCCACCTTAAATTAGAATAAAATAAAATAAAAGGCGAACAAGATTTTTAATGTAAAACATTCTGAAGGAATAATAATGTGTAATCACGTGAAAAAGTAAGCCTACCTTCTTACGAATTTACATGGCACGCAAAAACGTAAGTAATTATAAACCTGTAAATCTATAAAAGTTATAAAAATAATAAACATTAAATATATAGTTTACAATTCTTACAATTCACCGTTTGGTAGCTCTAAATATTAAAAAAATAAATGAAAAACATGAATATGCAAAACAAAATAATGTGTTATTCAAAAAGTTCGTCCGTTTACAATTACAAACGCAGCTATCTCTATAGGAATAGTAATTGAATTCGAGATCACAGCACACCGGATGACGCCAACGAAATTAAAATTGGAACACGATAAACAAACAAACAATGGACACATTTGACAAAAAAAAACCCCGTATTCCGGATCTTGTTACAAATAAATTACCAAACCGTTAGTCTACAAATAAACGCTGATCAAAGGTAAGCAGAAGCTACGCTTATACAGGCATCATGGCTGACTTAAATCTTGACTTGCAAAAATATCGTATACCAGTCTTCATATTTAAGGGTCTTCAATCAGAAAATAAAAATTTCCTAAATTTTTTTTTACAAAAAGTAATTAACAAAAACCAAATAGCAGTGATTATTGTCATAGAAATTGTGCGCCCTACCCATAAAAAAATTGACGATAATTTTAAGCCTTGCATGACAGCTGCGTGCGCCATTCAGCATTTCACAAACTGGGTCGTAATAAACAATTAACTACGAGCTTAGATTAAAAATATCCCAGGATTAATTTCAGGACAGCATGGACTTCAAACACATGTGCGTTAATATTCCGTTTACTACTGGGACACGAGTTACTTGACATGCCTCTGAAAACTTTGCCAGTAATAAATCTGCATAAAGAAGTTGTGATTATTTAATATTAAATTATCTATATAAAGATTGAACTGCAATATTACTTCTTGAAATCTACTACTGAAAAAAAAAATTACTGCGCAGTAACTGTAGAGCCCATATGCCAGCACGGCCCGGTTCACAACCCCTCCGCTCCCACCCTCTTGTTTTACAACCACTCCAATCCCAGTCCTGGCGTCTTCTGTTGGTGGAATGGCGGGAGGGGGAGACTGATTAACTAGCCTAAGTAACTGCCGTGAAATGACAGGTACGACCCTCGTGGTGTACTTACTTGGTTGAGCGGCGTGCGTGATTTTGGGCCTCTCATGGCACTCGTCTTAGTTTTCCTGATACCAAGAGCTCAAGGCAACTCGAGGCTGTCCTTCATCCTTGTGGTGTTGTGGCGTGTGCTCGGGTTGCATGTACCCCCTCGTTGTGCCATTGTAGACAAGTTACTAGGCAATTCATCGTTATTTATTTTTCCGAGAAAGTCAGTCATATGCACAACTGCGAGTAAGTGGGTAGTGGGTGTAGGTTATGTCTGCTGCGATGCCATGAGCGCCCACAAGAAAAGTTTAAATGAAACAAAGGACAAGAAGAAAAAAAACAAAACATAAGACATAGCCACAACTGTAGTGTGCCAGAATGATGGGGGAAGGGGAATATTTTATAGTCCCTTCGCAGTTAAGTAAGCACTTCTGAAAGTCCCGCTTTCGGTTATTTCTATCCCCATTTCGCATTCTTCCGCGACATGTATATTTAACATTGTCATGGAGCGGCTCACTTTATTCATGCGTCGCGTCGGTCGATTGAAACTCTCAATATGCTAAGGCACCCGCCTACCAGGAGCATTTGAGGCAGAGAAGCGTGGGAGCGATAAGGGCGAAACTGCCACGCTCATCAAGTGCGTCATCGCCGCTAAGTGCAAGACTCTCGACTGGCGTGCGGCGTTCCCATCGTGCTGCACGTACCTATGGTACTTTCGGCAATGAACCTAATTTTCCATTGGTGGAAAGTATTTATATGTATGTAACTGACGTGCATATTTTCAGATACATCGCTATGCAAAAAGTAATTTTTAACCATTTCGGGGTACTTTGAAATGGTGTTTTTAAAGTCCGTCAGTTCTTGAAAGTAATTAACAGCCTTCGTCTGAATTAGGTGTTCTTGTCGTAGATTAGCACATTGTACGCAAATCTAATAATTTCTTGGAAAAAAACTATTATTTCAAACATCCTGGAACATAGTTAAAGTATCGGGTAGGTGGATGCTTTAAGAGCATTAAAATTATTTTTAATATAATTTTTAATGTGCGCGAAATAAATGAAAACTAAATGCAATAAATTTAGAGCTCCTCAAAATCTAGCACAGTGCTTTCGAATATATGTAGAAATGTTAAAATAATTTTCCTATTTTGTTGCTAAATAGGGACCGCGGTGGTGTGGTAGCAGACAACTCGCCACCTACCAAGGTGAACCGGGCTTAATTCCCACGGGAGTCACCCGGATTTCCGCATGTGTGAAACGTGGCGGACGCTGCCGTTGGCCAGCAAATTTTCTCGGGAAACTTCCGTTTCCCCCGCACTTGCATTCCGCCAGTGCTCCATATTCACCTCACTTCACCCGCACCGGCACTCAAGACCTCGATGTTAAGCGCCGATCAAAACTTCGTAACTCACAAGTTGTTGCCAATTACACTCGGAATATGATACCACTGCGTCCGTTAAAATGTATGCCA
This sequence comes from Clitarchus hookeri, assembly GCA_002778355.1. Lineage (NCBI taxonomy): Eukaryota > Metazoa > Arthropoda > Insecta > Phasmatodea > Phasmatidae > Clitarchus > Clitarchus hookeri. The sequence goes on along the minus strand of NQII01000785.1, from coordinate 510,600 downwards.
CTGATAGCAGGAACTCTTTTAAAAGGTTGACTTCAGAAATGCTTTATTGCTTGCGAGCAGCTTACACAAAGAAAAGCAGCGATGCCTGCTTAGTTATTTTCTGAGTCACGATGACATATAAGGAACACACACAGAAAAAACCACAGATGCCTTATTTCGAGTATGTAACTTAGCTCCAAAAAGCGTGGTGGAACATTGTATTGGTTTCGTATCTCCTACACCATTGTTTTTATTACGTGGTTTGGACACGAACAGATATCTCACTGTGGGAGAATCCGTCTTCTGCCAGTGAGAATAAAGAAATAGCATACAACCAGCCCTGAATTCAGAAAGGAAATCATCTGGAAATGTTCTATGCACGATATTCGATTCTGCTAGTGTCGATCTCTAGATCTCTGATCCAGCAATCTTAACCACAGGACAGAACTACGATATATATATTTTTTTATGTATATAGTTTTTGATAGCAAACTTAACTCTTTGAGATGGAAGCGTAACAAAAAATTGTTTCGGAAACTTTATAATTAGGACCGATGTTATGTTCATCAGAAAATGCGATAAATTGGATAGTGATTGTGACCACAGATGTGATGTATAACACACGCCACTTGATTTTGTGGATTACAGAAATATCTAAATGAAAAACGAAAAGTGTAATTAATATCACATGTACAATTTTATTAAATGTCAGGTTATTCAGACACTCGCCCCAAATATTTTGAGAAGTGACTCCTTATGTAAAATTTGATATAAAACACAATGCATCTAATAGCCTAGCTAGATTACCGAGGGAGATAAAACCCTAAAAAAAATTATATTTTTATTTGCATTTTGTTGAAAACTATCAAAAAATACTTGAAATTAAATTACAATTCATGGAACAGTGTTTTTATGTTATCGATATATTCCACTGTTTCTATTGCCTCACGCTTCAACGAAAATATCAAGAATCGTCACAATCTTATTGCATTCAATATTTTTATCGTCAGGTATTATGGAAGTTTGGTTTTGGTTTATTAACAAAAATTACTTTTCTTATGACCAACCTTTTTCACTTGAATTTAATTTCACACAAACGTCCAAACAAAATGTTTATATTTTAATGGAAAGCTATATTTTAATTCAATTTAGAAGAAATTTACCTACTTGGAAACTGTAGTAGATACACAGAAAAAATGTATGTTTTAACAATTTCTTGGAAAGAAGTTCCAACTTTTTTGTGACATAACAAGTCATGTAAAATAAACAGTCCATATATATTTTCACACTACAAGCTGTAATGGATTTTATTCTAATACACATGTCGAATTAGAATAAATTGATCTTGACAGCTAGTTCGAAACAGGTAAAAAAAAGTATTTTGTATCAGGAAACATAATATTTACTGTGCATGGTGCATCATGATGCATACTGGCTGTCTTGGCTTCCGGACTGGAACCATGTCTGGTTGATTTCTGGAACCAACGTTTCGCCGTACAATGCAGTAGACTTCTTCAGGGTAACAAGATCACTGAAAGCTCGGCCACCGACAACCGCCGAACCCTCATCAGCCACCAAATGGCCTTGGTGTCTTGAGACCGGGAGCCTTGACTCCCATAACTTACAGGCTGTTTGTAAAACAAATGCACCCCACACATACTCAAATTATTGGGTCGGCGGCAGGGCGCCGTGTGTCTGTGGTTTGTTAGGCACCGGACCCGTATTTGGGATGTTTATTGGTGCTGCCTATTATAAGTAAAGTTACGCATTCGTGTTTTCGGCGGGGGAATGAAACTCCCCTCTAGCATCCCAGATGGAGTGAATGTTAGTGTCATGATGTCTGTCTGACATGTTGATCTAATGTAGGCAAGTGTGCTAATTAATTTTGCATGTAATGTGTTGGTGAGTCCCTATTCTACCGGGGGCAGCTCAGCAGGGTACGTTTCATCGTTTCCTCGTTTGTGACATTGAAAAGGAATAAACACCAGTGTTATTAAATTACAGTTGGAGAGGTCCCCATCACTAGTATCTATAGACTCCAGTATCAGTGGAGTCCCCCTTCCCGAGGTCCAAGTTCTCTTCTTCCCGACCTGAAACAGACTATCAAGTCGGTGTGTCATTTGGAGTGCATAGAGCAAATTTGATTTGTGAAGTTAGTTGTGTATGTATATATATATATATATATATATATATATAATTTTTTTGGAGTTACACATATTTTTTTAATTTTAATTAACATTAATTTTAGTTTTTTTTTATTATATATTATTATTTATCCTACCCATATATACAGTAATGTAATCTACGTGATATATACAATGAACTATTATTATTATGATTTGGTTATTCCCCCCCCCTTCCCCCCATTATCACTGCTCCCTGGACCAGTGTGTGTGCCCACTAGGCCTTGTTCTCGAGTGGCAGCTGGGGCATATCTCCTTGCCCGACAACCCACGCACTTTACCCTTGAAACAGTGTGCCGTTGTGTCTTGTTTGTGTGTGTGTGCTTTTACTGTATACTGCGATGTGTGTGTTTAATCGTGCACATCTTGGCCGCAGTCGTCATGCACACTCTACTTCTGCTTTCTCCCTCTCGAGGCCGTCCGCTCGACGCGTGCGCCGAACTGCTGATCCTGGGCCGTGCGGAAGCTCTAACAAGAACTATCCGCACTGGTTATCCTCTCATTGCACGAGTAGATCTAATAAGAACTACTCGGCGGTGCCGCTGACTTGAAGATCTGCAGGTTCTTCTTCTTGTAGGTGTAGGGTGCTGCTTCCTCTCGTTAGTGCTTGACGACTGCGGGTTTTCGGCCAACGCGATCAGTTTTATTACGAGTGCCTCGCGCTCTGGTTGACTGACCAATCAGGGCGCTTTCTTCTTCTCCCTTGTGTCGTGTTCATTGTTATTTAGGTTTTTTATTGTATTTTGCCTGCAGGATAATAATTACCCAGGAATTTGTTATTTGGATTGTTATTTATGATTTGCCAGATTATCATATAAATGTTTTTTTTTGCTGCAATTATTTATTTAATGTATTTGATTGACAATAGTTCGTGGATCGTTTTACCAGTAGTGTATCTATCTTGGTCGGCATTATTCTCAGATATTTATTTTGAATTTTTTGCAGGTCTTTATTTCTAAATTCTGTGCAATGTCCCTATACCTCCCATCCATATAGCATATCTGGGAGTATTATTTGGTTAAAGATTTAAAGTTTTTTCCTACGTGGAAAGTTAGTTGCATTTAAAATTGGGTACAGTTGTCCGAGTTTTCCCAATGCTGCATTTCTTACATTGGGGCTGCCAAGTTAATTTGCCGTATATCGTTATCCCTGGATATTTAGCTTTTCTGACGTACGGAATTTTTGATTAAATAATATTAAATATCGTTTAGATTTAGGTTTCTTTTTGGTAATTATTATTGTTTATAATTTCCCCGGATTTACTTTTATTCGCCATTTCGTATACCACTGTTCTAGGATTGTAAATTGTCTTTGTAGGGCTAGTAATGCATATTCAATGTGGTAGTGTTGTTTTATTATTGCATTATCGTCTGCGTACATTTGGATATTAGCGTTAGTTCGTGTATCTGTTATTGGGATGTCGGCTGTGTAGATGATGTGTAGGAAAGGGGAAAGCGCCGACGCCTGTGGTACTCCTGCTGTTGCTGGTTTAGAGTCTGCTCCATCTAATGTTACGTAAAAACGTATATTATTTCAATAATGTGCTAATAAATTGACATAGGTAGATGGAAAATTGTATTTATTAATTTATATATCAGTCCTGGGAGCCATACTTTATCGAAGACTTTTTCTGCGTCTACGAAACTTATTACTGTATATTGATATTCTTTATTATTAAATCCATGTATTATGTCTTCGACTATTTTAATTAGGGGATGTATGGTGCTGTGCTGGGCTCTGAAACCATACTGGTTATCTGGAATTAATTTTTTTAGATCTGCATTATTTTGTAGTCTGCATAGTATTTTGTATTTTGCTCATACTGTTTAGTAAGTTTATTGGTCGTCTGTTTTCTGGTTTTGTAGTATCTTTTCCAGGTTTCGGTAAGGTTTAGCCTTTTCCAGGCCTGTGGGAATCTGCATAATTTAAATATTGATTTATATATTTCTAATAGATATTCTAGTGCATTTACTGGTAGTTTCTTTAGGGCTTCAAATTTTATCCCGTCTGGTCCTCCAGATTTATTGTTAGGGCGTGTTTGGATTATTTTTAATAGTTCGTGTAGTGTAATGGGGTCGTATTCAGACGTTTCTTTTAGTTTTAGGTATTTGTTTATGTCGTTGTTTACTGTTAGAGTAAATTGTCTGTCTTGTACTTCTTTATTGGGGGAAAATTGTTTCTCTAGGCTGTCGGAAATTGTGTGAACTTTATCTCTAGCAGTGTTTACATGACCTTGGGGTGTTTCTATTGCTGGGGTGATTAGTTTTTTACATTTGCCTGTCAATGATTTAGTTAGTTTCCACATTTAATTTGGGTTAAGCGCTTCGATTTTCGTGGCTTTGCTCCTGTTTTTAATTTTTATTTCTTTTTGTTTACTTGCTACCTGTCTTTTAAGCCTGTTGTATTCTGTTTTAATTACAGGATTTCTTGTTCTCTGATAGTTATTTCGCGGTTGACGGTTTAGAGCTATTAAAATGTCTACTTCTGGGTAATTTGCTCATGTGTATTGCCTTTTATCCATGTATTTAGTGTTTTGCTTTAAAGTTTCCTTTACTGTGTCTTTAAAAAGGTTTTTGCGTGCACATTTATTTCAAGCTTATCGTTAATTTCTGGCGGGGTTTCAAATGTTCTATTAAATCTTTTTGGAAATCCTCCCAGTTGGTTATAGGTCGTTTTACTGTGTTTTTATTATTATATCTGTGTGTTTAAGGCCCTTGTAGGGCCCGGGTTGGGGCTGGGCTGTGGTTCCGGCAACCAACCTGTAAAGGGTGTAAGGTGAAGGGTCCAGGTGCCCTGAAAACCGGATTGTGGTGTTCCAGTCCGTGTGTGTAGGGGGGGAACTAGTACCTGGCAACCTAGTAGAGCTGACGTGACGACTGGAATGTCAGTTCCCGTCGGTCCATCCCCTAGCTAAAGCTCTAGCAGTTAGTGACCGGCGTAAGTGTAAGAGTGAGTTGGTGCGAGGTGTCCTTCCCAGCCTTAGTCATTTGGATGCCCGCGCTGGTGAGCTTCGGTGGGGCCTGCTCATTGATGATTGGGTGCTCCCCCGCTGCTGTGAAGCCTGCTGACTCAACTCCTTAATGGGGCAGTGATGCAAATATATAGCCTAGCACTGCTCAAGTCCATCTCCACCTCCTCGCGGTTGGGCTGGTAACATGGTGGCCGCACCATGGCTAACGGAGTGAGGGCGATTGAAGGCGGTAACGGCCTGTCTGTGCACAGATAACCAGTTACAGCGAGGTTATGTGCAGTCTCCAATGGCTGTATATATTCTTCGCCTTGCGGGGAAGACCCGCGAACCGAATTGCACTCCCCAAACTGAGGCTCGATTTGACAAATCGGGCTGATCTCGGGGTGGCTGAGCTCTAATGAAGGGGCTGTCTGGCGTCCTGGAAGGGCTGGGCTTCCCTGAGTGAAAACTCAAGCGTGCATGTCTGAAAATTGTGGGTACCCAGGGGATCAGTGTGAAAGCCCCGGCTTAGGCCGTGCTGATCGCGGGTCGGACTCTGGGTGGCATTGGTTGAACCTTCTGCTTAGAAGGAGATCTGGAGGTGGGTGTTTGCCTGGAGGGCTGGGCCTGGAGTGCCGGAAAAAGTCAGTAGCAGCTGCCGTGGAACGCAAGAGTGCTGACCTGCCCCAGATCGAGTTTCGAAGGGTTGATGCACACTAACGAAAGATCGACGGTCTAGTCCGCCTAGTAAGAGGACTGGTTCACAAAGCGGGTTTTGTAGAGTGGGGATAGCACTCGGTCCCATCAAGGTGGCATGCACGAATTCAACTTGGTGCACTGCTGTTGATAAGTGGGGTGGAATCATCCTTGGGTGGAGAACCTCCACCCAGTGCGATTGGAAAGGGCGTATACTCTTTCTATTGAGAGCATTCAACTGCTATCAATTATGAGCCCTGTTCAAGCTCAAAAATAGACATGTACTGGTACAAATAGCCTGGCCGAGTGCACTTCCACGTTATGATACCTGACGTGATTCTGTCTTTAGTGACAACATATGCCTGGTAATCCTGAAGCCGAAGTGCACTCTATTAGAGCTCAGAAATGTGTCTCCTGTTATACCCTAGTGGCTCAGGTACAGGAGGGAGAGCTCTGGAGAACAACAACCGCTGCACGAGATTGCAGAAAACATGTGTGTGTTTAAAGTTAATTTCGTAAAGACTGGAAGGTGGTCTGAGTCTAGTTCGTCTAAAACTTCTGATTCGATGTTAGAATTGGGGATATTGGTGAGGATAATGTCTAATGTATCCGGTCTGTTGCCATTATTTGGTAATTGGGTGGGTTTAGGTGGTGGGAAAATTACATAATTATTTTTATCCGCGTGTCTACTAAGTTTACTTCCATTTTTAGTGTTCTAAAGCACTCCTATTCTTTATTATTACTGTTTAGGTCTCCTGTTTTTAAAACATGTTTTGTATATCGAATAATGTTATTTAAGTCTTTTTCATTTAATTTAGTTGTAGGGCGACAATATGCAGCTGCCATATGGATGTGGGTTTGGTTATTTAATTTTAATTGCTTTTGGCTTCAATCTGGTTTATATTAGTTAAATTTCCTGGATAGTGGTGAATGTTATTTATAATTATTATGGCTGTTCCTCCTCCCCTGCGATCCCTGTCGAACCTGTATATATTGAATGCTGGAAAATTTATTTTGTCCTGTTAATGGAGTTTTGTTTATGTGATAAAGGCTATATCAATTCCATATATTATTAGCTGTTGATGTAGTTCGTATATTTGAGAATTGATCCCGCAGGCATTCCAGTTTAATATGTTTAATGTTTATTCTGTTTTAGAGTAAGCCATTACTGTGGGAGAGTAGCTAGTGCCTGTAGCAACAGTAATTGCTTGTCAGCAAGTATTTGTGCTGCCCTGATGGGGCCTTGTTGGTTTCATGTGTGTGATTAATTGTGAGAAGTCCGTGTCGCGGAGTAGATGTGTGAGCTCCCGGATGTAATTTAATGTGGCACCGAGACACCATCTATTTGAGGCGGCTGTATTGGGGTCTCCAAGAGAGGTGGCCGTCTGTTTGACTGCTGTGCTGGCCTGTGGTCGTCCACCCCCGTTGCCCAAGGGCCGGGCCTCACTTCCCCAGCGCCCGGAGCGCCCCGAGAGGACCCACCGGCCGAAGCTCTGTTGTTTCCAGCCTGACTGCTCCCCGGCGGCGCCTCCCCGGCCACAAATGACACCGGCTGGATCGGCCCCTGCTCCACAGGCATGTATATACGCTCAGTGCTGCTCAGTTGCGGGAACTCTGCAGGATTTGTATAGTTTGGTGCCTGTTGTGAGTTATGCGGACATGTATTTCTGCTTGTGTTTGCTCATCGAGCTTGTACTATTTTTTAAAATACTAAATAAGATTTGTTCGAAGTGTGGTGTCCCTCTTCCAAGCAGTTAGCACACCGCATAAGCAGAAGTTACATCTTTGATAGTTTTGAAGTCATTGTACATGTGCGAGCCCACACAGTTTACGCACACTGTTTGCATGTTGCAGTGTTTGTCTGTGTGGCCCCACTGACTGCAGTTGCGGAAGTTGGGCACATCTTCTGGTCGCGGCTCGTAAGGCTCTATACGGACGGCAGTCCAATAGAGCCTTGTGACCCTGATTAAGTGTTTCTTGATTTTTCTGGCCGTTATTGACCATGTGCCTTACGACACATAGTCAGGATTTTCAGGGGTGTGATTATGGGACTTTCGTTTGAAGTTGCGGAGGTCATTTGCGTCAAACCCGCACCTGATTATGTCTGCCTTGAGAATGTCCTCTTCAACTCCTTGAGGCAGGATTTTTATGATAAACCTTTGAGGCTTCTCATCAGGGTTGGCGTGCGTGTAGTGGGTGGTGTTAGCGAGAAGGCTCCGGGCCTTCTCGTATTCTGTCCGTGTGTTAAACACGAGTTTAAGTTCTCGCCTTCGAGTGAGAGTGTTATGGAAGCTTATCCCACTGTTGCAGTGCAGCAGGGCCACAATTTTTTAATGACCTGCTGTCTGGTATGATGATAGGCATGGGCCTATATCTGTTCGTCTGTTGTGGTGAAGGAATTTTTGGGGAACCACTACTCTCTTCGCTTTCCTTAGCGAACTCCTCTATCAGGATTTCACACCTGTTCTTGATATATTCATCTTTCCCTTTCGCTATAATTGATGTTTTCCTTCTGAAAATGTGATTTCTTTTGGGGGAGATGAACTCCTCGTTGTCCGGGCCCATCGGTGGAGGTGTGCACCGCCCTGTGTCAGTTTGAGTGTTTGAGTGCGAGGACGAAACACTGGATCGCCTGCTACCGCACCCATCGGTCGAACCGCTGGTGACGTTAACAAACTCATTAGTGAATTCGCCCTCGTCAAAGTTGGACTGGTTGGCCCCCACCTGCACTCGTTTGGGGGCTGGTGGTGCCCTCCAATCCCCTGTTTTCTTTTCTGCATGTTTGCTTTGGAGCACTTAACGAGTATGTGTCAGCGGAACTTCTCTGTGAACTGTGGTTCTCGTTAGGTGTGTGGTTTTCTCCTTGCGGTGTTGGTGAAGATGTTACCATTGTGTTTGTGTTCTTACCTGATGTTTCCATCTTAGGTCCGCACTTCGTCATGCCTTTAGAAAGACGAATGACTCTGTGCTCTATGGAGTTTCGTTGCCGAGTTCGCTTCTAACTCGCCTAAAACCTAAGACTCCGGAGGCTGACCTGCGCTATAGAGGAGAGCACATGCTATGCATTTGGGAGGATGTCCTCCCAGCACCGGAGCTCGGTGCAAAATGACTGAAAGCTCGGGGTTAGACGAAACTCTTATATAGATGGTCTCAGTGTGTTCAACCTGTGGTTGGTGTTCCAGGCAGCCTATGGAGAAGAATGAACCCTCCCATTGGCTCCTGGGGCAGCCAGTCACTGTCGATCATCTCTGATTGGCTATTGTTGTGGCCAATCACAGTCGGCCTCTTATGATTAGCTACTGTGGCTGCAATTTGGGATCGGGGTCACTTTGATTATTGGCCCGGCCCATCTTTTGCCTTTTTTTCTATAAAGTGGACCCCGTATTTTACTTAGCTTGCATCCATCGTCTCTGTTTATATTGCCAGGATGTTTTAAGATCTAGATAGCTTCTCATATTGTTCTTTTTCTGTGATTGTTGATGTTGGCTATGGTTTCGAAATGATTGAGCTGTTCACCATCTTTTGCAGTAGATGAATGGTCTGCTATTGCTGATATTTGATTTTCCAGCTTGTAATCCTGGAGGTTTTATTTAAATCTTGTAATTATTCTTTTGTCAGATTGTCCGACATAAACTACACCACAGGAACATGGTACTTTGCAGACACCTGCCAACTGTTCGTTTGGAGTCTTGTTTTTCACAGAAGGTAGGAAAGTTACTAATTTCCTGGAAGGCTTTTGTATGATGAGGATTTCATGTTTCTTCAGTATTCGAGTTATTCTCTTCGTTACCTCTTAAGCAAATAGCAGAATAGCTATATTATTTTAATTTTTCTGTTTTCTCCGTTTTTGATGGTATATTGATGATTTACTGTATATCTTACTGCTTGTAACCATTGGCCTGTAGCGCTGTGGTGAGATGGTTTAGTTCCTCGCGAATTTTGGAATTCTCACTGATCTTGCTAGCTCGGATAACCAGAGATGAAATTACTTTATTTTATGCATGTGGGTGAGGAGAAATGGCGTGTGGTTTGATTTGCGGTAGACACTGTGTCCTAGTCGACCTTATAGATTCTTGGTTACCAGGACATCCAGGAATGGTAGTTCATATTTTTCGAATTCCATTCCGAAGTTGATGTTGAAGTGCAAGCTTTTTAGGTGTTCCAGGAAGAGCTAGAGTTTGACCTCGCCATGGTTCCAGATTACAAATGTGTTGTTCACGTACCTGAACAAGCATTTAGGTTTGTGTTGGCTGCATTCGATTACTTTCTGTTCACAATCTGTCATGAAGAGGTTCGCTAGCAGTGGGGACAGATAGGAAACAATTGACGTGCCTTCAGTCTGGAGAGAGAACTTGTTCTTGTGTGAGAAAAATGTAGAGTTTGACACAGTGTTCTACCAACTTCATCATCTGCTGGCTTGTCGGATCTTAACCAAGCTGTTCTTGAAGGATTTTCAGAGAGTCTGGGACTGAAACCGTGAAGATGCTTACTGCTAGGTACGGCGAAACGTTCGTTCCTGAAACCATCCAGACCCGGCTCTAGCCCGAAAGCCAAGACAGCCATTATGAAAATGGCCACGTAAGCTTGCAAGCATCTATAATACATACTGTTTAAAGTGTATGATGCACGAGGATATCCATCCATTTTCCAAGCGAATACCGCTGATATTTCATAACATAACTTCTTCCCTCCCTCAAATTTGTGTTGGGGTCATGATATAAAACAATGTGCAAAGGAATATAATAATGATTCGCTATGATTTTACCGAAAATAGCTCTTAAAACTTGCCTTGTTTTATTTGAAAAAAATTTGCATCTTTCTTTATTGGGTATTTAGTTAACTGTCCTTATTAACGGCGTATATTGTATGTTGATAATATATGTATTAAGCTTTGTTCACTAGCCAGAAATTTTGAACATTGTTCTTTTCGTGGATTAAATATAAAACAATTTTTTTCATTAACTATCAGAACTACGTTAAACTATGTTGTGGTAGACACTGAATTATTTTTGTAAAGTTAATTTCAAATAAGCTCTGTTATCCGCTAACCAGGTATAAAGTGCATAAACCAGTACTGAAACCAACTTTTCTCAGCAAACACTTTTAAACTCTGCAGTATCCCTGAGATTGATCACAATCTCCATTTTTAACAACTGCAGTTAATTACACACTTCGTGCTCATCAGTGTAACTCCATGAATATTAATTTGGCTAGAAGACTGACTGCTTCTCGTCACTCGCTGTCTTCCTCACATCTCACAAACATTCCTTACATGCTCCTGCGTATATTATGACACCTCTCGTGACTATGACACTTATCCTTGACGATTGACGTCTTTTGGGAATGGGAGCATAGCTGTCCCACTTTGCGGGCGCCTTCCAGGCAACACGTGGTACGAGGCAGGTGGTGGATTGCAGTACACGTGTCGCTGAGGCATCGTCCATCCCCCTTCACCCACCCACCCCCCTAGGCCTCTAGCCTGCCCGGGAGATCTGTGGAGCGCAGGGTTTTCTCGAGATATCAGCAAATAATCATATGTATTTTGCCTAAAATCAGAAAACACGCACCACGGAAGAAATAGCTGACGAGCTGAATATTNCCCTTAGCTAACCACAGGACAACGTGGAAACGCCCCGAAGAAGTATAGCTGACAAGAGTAAAATAGGGGCGAGGTACTTCCCCCCCTCCCCGCCAGACCAAACCTTCAGAAACCGGGAAACGTGTTTTGAAATGCATTGTTCTGCATTCCACCCACCCCCCCTCAACTCCTCAACTCCCCCTTCCCCCGCAAGGCGACATGTGCCGACAATTAAGACTGGAGGCTGGCAAGCATAAAAACATCTTTTCGAGAGTAGTGGGGATCAGTTCATTAGTACCGCGCAGAGAGGTCAGTCCGGGAATTATTACCGCCAGAGAGTTAGGTCAGGGGTTCGGACCCCTGGCCACGTCAGTAGAACATCACCACAGTGAGATGGCAGCAACAGCGGGCCTTTGCCAAAGGCCGCCCATCGCCGGAGCTCACCCACCACAGCTGACATCATTCCAGCAAGAGTTAAGTATTCAGTACGCCGTCAAGAGAAGCCCCCCTCCATCACGAAGTCGTTAGCAGTCAATCCGAGTAACCAAATTATCACAGTACCACGCCTCGCAAGTGCTGATGTATTTTATTTGTGTTACATTCGAGACAATATATTCGTCCTTCAAAATGAAACAGTAAAAGGCCTCATTATTACAATACCCTCAACCTCCAAGCACATTATAGTCTGTGCCTGGGGGCATTAACAACGACACTATAAGCCACACTGTCTTCCACAGTGGCGGTATAGCGTCATCCTAAATGCCACCACTACTCGCTAATGCCCACACACCGTGTGAAATCAATTGCTCTTCTTAACAGACTGTACACTAAACTCAACTGCAAACATCATCGTCAGTGTTTTCTAGATAATTATTCTCTCCTCCACACGTCCTAAAAAGTACACAAATAAGAAGGGCATCTAGATGCTTCTCGAGATTGGTAACGGTGCCTTTCCGGTCAGAATATCTTTCTGCGAACACCAGCTAACAGCAGGCACGACACGACGTGAGGGCTTCAAACAACACCTCATATCAGAGGCGTAGAACGTAAATTATACTGTGTTGGGTAATTACCAGTTTAAATCCTGGAGGGACGATCGGTGAAAAAGCGTGCAGCTAATTGCTCTGCCAATCACTGAGCTAAGTGGCAAGCGCGATAAAAAAAAAACTACTGTTTTGGGAAATTACTAAATCCTAGAGGGACGATCGGTGAAAAAACGTGCAGCTAATTGCTCGGCCACTCATTGAGATATGTGGCGAGCGCAATAAAAAAAAACTACCTCTCGCCCACCCCGAACAAGCTGTCTGCAACCAAGATGCTAGACTGGGGAATGGAAGATTACAGTTTTCCTTTGTACTCTGGAGAGAAATTCGTGGTCTGCAATACTCTAGATATGTTACTGGGATTTGCTGAAGAATACAGGTACATTATCATCAATTCCAAGCAGAAATTGTTACTGCATCGTGAGTATGGGAGAAAACCTGGAGACAGTGAAACTGAAGATACAGACTATAGAATAGATGCTGCCTTTACATTCAGCTAAGTACTGGCGAACATATAAATATGCTGGAGAGTGTAAACGATGGAATAAACAATGATGTGGCTTTCAGGCCGCGGTGTCTCTGACCTACCTCAGATTGCCCACAAGACAGCACATGAACTGGGTGGTGAAGTCCAGCTGTGCCACAAAGAAACCGAGGTGTATCGTCGTTGGACTAAATACCACAAGACAGTACAATGAGTGTGTGAGCTGTTCACAGCTCGACACATGTCGAATAAAATATGTGAAAATATTACTAAATCGTTAAAGCTATCCATTTCAGGATATGAACATAAATTTTAAAACTCGTCAGTACCTGCTGACATCGAATGTGCGCTCAATACCAAAATTCATATCATGGGCACCCCCAATCCCTAATAGTGAGACCTGATATCTTCAAGTGTTTCGCCCCGCACATGGTGTTCAACGGGAATAAACCGGACGAGCATATCAGTTCGAATGTCATTGACTGCAGAATCGAATCCACTACGCATGAAATAATTCCTCCACACATATATGCTTTCAGCCTAATAATTAACGACTGCCACTCATCGTACAACTATCGACACAAATTCATAAAGATTCTATCGTGAATACTGCAGAGGATATAAATAGAATGGGACATACACTGTATCTGATTATTCGTCTTCGAGCAAAGACAGCATCAGGATGTACTGTTATCTGCAGAGCTCCTGAGCCAGAGCGGCTTTGTGTTCAAGGAGAACGCAGAATCCTACAATTATGATGGCTAAACATAAATGCGCTCGTTCCACACACTTTATTCGTGGAAACTGTTTAACTACAAAGCAAGAAAACGAACGAGTGGCTGACCAATTACTACCACGGACGAAGGCAATATTACATGCCATCAAGTGGGAAATGTGACGCGCGACAAACTTATGGAGTACCCACAATGGGCGGTTTATGTGGCTGGGCCCGAGCAGAAGAAATGGCTGAGCTGCTTGTGATAAAACAAAAATGATATCATTGAAGTGCATTTCGAGTACAGCTGTCCTTCGCTGCGCCAGCTGACGAATCTTTACAACGACCAGCATCGACATGTATGCTACAGGTCAGAACCTGACTGGACACCTGCACAGAGAAATGTGTAGCTGCTCTGCAAATTGTGTGCCTCGTCCTTGGGCCAGGAATCGGGGTCTAAAACTAGGCATGACGTTACCCAGGGATTGATTCTGATGAACAATATTTTTTTTTATAAACATGAAATGAGAGTAAATTTTCTTTTTGTGTTATGGCATTTATATATTTATCTCTACAATAAATTATGTATGTATAGAAGCCATTCTTTGTGGTTTATTTTTATTTTATAGCCTTGCTCATTAAACTAACATTTTTTCTTTAAGAAAACACAAAACAAAATCCCCATATTTTTTTAACAAATGTTACGTAAGCCTTTTATGTATTAGGGTAATACTGAAGGTCGAAACCTTAAGGGGTTCATATGGATGGAACTGGGAATGTACAAATATCGGTTTGAGACAAGCTGAGGGAGGTGTTGCAGAGTGTTGTTGGAGGCGTGACAGATAGGTGTTGGAGGGAGTGGTAGAGAGAAGGAAAAGTTAGGGGTGCGAAAGTGATGGTGATATATAAAGGATTGTCGTGGGGATTGTCAGTTTGTTACCTAAAGAATAGAGGTACAGATCGTCTCATATAGCTTCCGTAGTCGACATCATATTTCGCATCCACGATGTCTTCCGAAGCTCCAGAGCCATCAAAGTCCCTGGATGTGTCGCAGCCAATAGTGTTTTTGCAGGAGAATCAGCATATTCAGGTGGACCACCTTAAGCAGGATCGCCATCGCTTTCTTTGGGTGTGGTATTGCCAACTTTATGTGGATTGTCTAAAGCAGCACAGCCATCGTCTTGTTCGAGCATGGTATAAGCTACAGAAGCATCACCACCGCTTTGTTCCGGTATATTGCCAGCGCGGTCATTGACTTGGCATAGTCTACTTATAGCAGCTCCATCGGAATTTCGATGCACCGACTGTGATGAAGCCTTTGGGAATAGCAGTAATGTTAGATGATATGAAAATCATAAATGTAAAATTAACCCATTGTTAAAAGCAATTAAGTGTAATAAAATTCTTCGCGTGTTTACTCGTACTGAAAATCTATACAGACATTCAGAAATATGTAACAGTCTTGTTCGTCAACACGTAAAGCAAAACGGTGTGTTGTCATGGCTACGAACATGTGATGAACTTCTAAGTACTGCAATGTATAATGACGTTGTAAACATGTTATCACTACCTAGCACAGTAACTGATAATGCAATAATGGCACAAACGGTAAGTGAGGACTCGCATGTTGACGGTATGATAAATTTACTGCCGTTATCGGGTCTATCATGTTGCTACTGTGGTGAGACCTTCAGTAGATGTAGCAATATAAGAGCGGAAATTACGCGAATAAGACTGGATGAGCTTATATAGCTCTTGACTGTCATAAGTGTGGTCGTAATTTCAAAAGTTTCAATACATCAAATAATGATTAAAAGACTGTCATGAGGCATATCGTCATCATTTCGAACAGTGTCCACCTCCCTCTCAAAAACTGTCTGGGCAAAGCTAATGCTAATGAATTCGTCCTGAACGAATCTGCTCTTCGTGGAAATATAAAAACTTATGTCAGAAACAATTCGCCGGGCTTGCCGAAAAAAGTTCGCACATTTCTGTCGCCATGAAAAATAATTATTAAACCAACTTACCGAAGCATGAGTGAGTGAAGAGATTTGGGCGGCTATTAACAGCGAGGTATTAAGAGCCGAAAGTTACAAAAGAGGTGGAAAACCGCGGGTCTCTAAAATATAATATATGCCTGGAATGTATTTTCTCGATACCAGGACCATACTGAACATTGTAGAAGAGCATTTAAAACTTTGATTGTACCTATCTAAAATGTATACGAAATGGAACAGTGTGTTGACGATAATATAAAAAGGATATTTCGCAAGGAAGGACCAATAGTTATGAAGAAGTCAGACTGGAAAAACGATTCGGTGGATCCTTTGCATTTAAAGACAATTGTATACTATCACTTACGATATAATATGTCATTTCGCCTTCGGTTATCATCACAAAGAAATATTCGTGTGTATGTACAATTTTGTAAATAAATATAAATTTAATATTGCGTGTTTTATTTTCTTTTTAAAAACTGTGTTCTTTAAGATTAACTTAAAAAATGTTTGATAATTTAAATATTATAGGTAAATTAGGAGAGCTTAATTATATATATACGTCTTTGGAGGGTATCTCATTGGTAAATAGTTTGGAAATATACGACATGGGAGGTGACTCGTAGTAGATGCTAAAAAAATTTCAAAATAACCAGCATTCTCTGGTGACCAATTTTGTAATTACATAATGTCTTTGAGCTATAATTTAGTGGCCAATGGGCATATACGATTGTTTGGAATGGGTGGAAGTATATTTTGATAAGTAAGGCCAATTATTAATTTGGAATGATGGGTGGTGTTGTTGGTTAGGGTTGATGGCTTACAGCAGGGGAAGTTTGAGGTAACAGTATATGTTCCTCGATTTTTAGAATTTTTTTTTTCTATCTATATTTGCGATTTGATTTTAATTTTATTCATTTTTTTGGAGGATTTAGGTGAGGGGTGAAGGTTACTGTGGGGGGGAAGAGCAGAGTGTAGTGGAGGTCAGTAACATTATATGTTCCTTGATATTTACATTTTTTAAGAGTTTCCTTTTTTTTTTTTTTTTCGAATTTTTATTATTCTGAAGTTTACTTCAAAGGTAGAGGGAGTGGTGTGGTCGCGGTGAGTGGTGATGTGATTGGGAGGGTTTGGTGGTTGATGGTGATGATGTGATAGGTGCGGGATTGTGGTTTGAGGATAGGGCCATGTCTGCTGATCTGCCCCGATCCGCCAGACATGTCTCGGAGCTCGAATCCGCTGGTTCTCACAGTCTGGCGGAGGCGATTCACGATGTTCCCATTTCTAATGTTTTGGGAAATTACGTCCTGATTACTGTATTCTCCTGCCCACTGGCCTGGTTTCAGTTGTGTATGGGATGGTGCATTCATGCAGACTGCCGAAATAAGGCTTGCCCACGCCATCACATAAGTGTGTAGTGGAATTGTTATTTCTTCAGATTTGTAAAACACAGAAATGAAGCAATTAATCAAATTGGGATCTTAACCTAAAATTTATTAAGGCTCTGAGTACACGTAGTAATGAAATTAATACCTCGACATAGCACCTGGAATTATACTCGAAAAAAAATTCCTTTTGTAGTTCAGGGTTGAGGTTAGATATTACCGAGGTTGCCTGGCCTTGAAGCAGCGTGCATATCTCACATTACGGATGGCGTAGTTACGTTTCGCGCCCGGCTGCATTGCGTTAAAAAAAAATATTTTGAATAGAGTACAACATATTTTATCTGCTCCCAATAATTATGTTACTTTCCAACCTTTTAATTTTAATAAATTGTGCACTACAGCTATCTTAAACACAGGGCTGACCTCCCGTGGCGCAGTCGGTTGTTGAGCTGCCGGTCTGGGGTGAGGTGGATTCTGGGTCGAATCCCTGGTAAGGCATGGGTGTTAGATTAACTTAGGTCATAAGTTATTTTGTAAGCCGTTTCTTATAAGCCTCCAGGCATAACAGGGGGAGACGTTAATAAGTCATATGCAATACAATACAATTAAATACAGAAAACTTTCACGATGCGCCCCAGAGAAAAATTTTGTATCCTGTCATTATGCGAATGAAGGGAAGAAATGTATTCAGACTAAATACATGTTACGCTTTGCAATAACTTCAGGTAGCGTCGAATTTTATTGTCATTACACGTCTAAAACTTTCTCCGTTAGCGTATGTACATTTGGTGGATAACATTTAGTTGTTGTGAACCGTAACTTTCTAATGAAAAGTATTTTAAGACTTTTCTTGCAGTTGTCTATTTAGTGCCTGGTACTGTAAATACTGAAGTTCACTTTAAATTCAAATGATTGTACAATAATAACGAAGAGTACACGTATTCTAGGGTACACAAATGATAGCTTTGGTCAGATCGCTAGGGTACAGACTCACACAGCCACATTATTTGCTTTTTTATTTGAAACGAAAATGCAAGGTCCACCAAACGAGACGAGTCAGCCTCGATAATTAGATGTGCTTGCGGATGTATGATTTGCGATTACGAAACCTCGTTTTAATGATGACCCAACTAACGTGTGTGTGTTTGTGTATGTGTGCGGGTGCTAATTACATTCGGTCTCGTTGGCAATAATTGAAACGACGCCTACCCTCTCATTATTATTCAGCATTTGTTGCAGACGTTAATTGCATAGCTTGGTCATATCTGCTGGCGTTCGTTTCCGCGGATACCTCTGACAAAACCTTCGTGCTCCTAAAATATTTCGTTTTTCATGCCGACATGAAAGTAACGTACAGTGCGTTATTGCGAGTATAAACTCTAAGATAGCTATAGTCATTTATTGCAAGGAAATACAAAGTAACGATAAAGTAATAAAAACTACCATGAAACTAAATTTTTTTTATTCTACAATAATTTGTTTTGTAGAATCTGATAAGTCGTATTTAAAATATGTTGGGTTTTAATTGAGAACTTGGTTTCATAAAATATTTCGCCAAGTGTTCCACAATAATTTATCCTAGCGCTCATAGCCAAATAGTCTACAATCTGTGCTGTCCCATGAAAATTTAACACCATTACGTTCTATGAGGCTGTAAGTGTTATTTTATTAACTAACCAGTCATGACATAGGCATTACAACAGGAATTGTAGGAAAATACTGGTAACAAATATAATTTCGGTCAACTTTCTATATCATATGTAATTAATGTATGAATGTTAAAGAGGTCCTTCTTTTTGTGGGCAAACCTCCCTTAAAAATCCAGTTCCGTAGACATTAACTAGCTGTTTTACATCAAAACATGCTGTTTAACTATCATTAATCACAAAAATGTTGTATAGCCATGAATAGCGTAAATATTTTTTTGGTGTTTACAATAAACATATATAATATTATTAAAATATATTTAATAGCAGGCATTCTGCTGAGAAACGGGTCATAACGGGGAAAAAAAAAAAAAAAAAAAAAAAAAGGAAAATCTGTTGAAGCGGTCCACCAACAGCACGGGTAGAAGATCGTCGTACTGTCTGCCAAGTGTTTCGAGTACACCTCGAAGAGGGTATTGCGAATTGTCACTCCGCTCTTCGTAATATGATCATAAAGACTCATTTTCTTGCACTGGGTACTGCATACACGGAACATTTAATGGCCTCTTATGTTAAGGTCAACGGGGTTTTTGTTCGAGGGATAGTGGAAACATTTAGTTTGATTCTACATATTAAGGAACCGCCGAAAATCTCTTTAAAAACTAAAATCGGAATACTGAAACAAGAAGTTACTGATAACTAATGAGCCTGGTTTACTCTACATGGGTGAAAATAAATTTTACTCAAGGTCTTAAAAGCTTAGGTGGTAGATAGGCGTTGACGTCTCATTAACAGCAATATCATTAGAGATTAAACCAGGAACATGTGAAACAATGCCAAGAAAATTAAAATACACGAGTGACTTACCCGGGATTCGAATTCAGAAAAACTCGTAAAATTAGGCTAGCTTGTATTTAACTGCATCACAGAGGTAGTATTCAGAACATCAATTTCGGATGTAATCAGTATAATGTATTGAATGATAGGGTTCACTAACCTGTAATATTTACTTGGCCGCCATTTTGAATATAAGTGCCTGAGCCACTAAAAAAACACAAGTTTACATGGCCAAACATAACGCTACTTGTGTGAAAAATTTTGTGGAGATCGGTTGATTGATCTCCGAGATATGGTTTAGATAAGTTATCTTCTTAAACGGGACTAGCTTACAAAATTGCCTAAAAAGAGGCAATGTGCCCGATGTTTATAATAGATTGCAATTAACCGGGGGAGGTAAAACTCCAAATTTTGATGATTTTTGACATATATAGTGCTGTAGCTTCAAAACCGAATTTTTATATTAACTGTATTTAGTCCAACAAACAATTCGTTTTTAAAAAAGAGAACTTAGTTAACAACATGCTTAATTTAGAGTCGCAGGCGTTTTATTGCTAACCTCGTTGTCTGCAGGCCTTATGCCGCTGTAGTGATACAGAATATGTCGTCAGTATGTCCTGGATGTCCCATTTCCCTCGTTTCCTGGTAATTTACTTTCAGGTAATAAGTTATTTGTAAATTCTTTGTAGTTCAAATATTGCCACCCGTGTAACTTTGTTGATCGTGTATAATAACACCAATTCTTGTTCTTTACCTAATTTCTGAGACAAGTTTCCGTAACTTCTACTGGTAATTATTTATTAATAGTTTTTATGTGCACGCCAACAGCCTTAGGCATTTTGACATGAAAGCATAGGGTAGGGAATTGGTAGAGTTTTCATGTATTTGAACGATTTATTAAAACCTTGATGCCATAATAAACCTCAACACTTTTCAAAATTGCTGACATTTTAAACATTAGAATATATATAGATCGGATCAACCTCATTAAAATTTGAGTCCTGAGTATGAGTCATGTTAGTTTATTTCAACTATTTAAATAAAATCCAGTTTACAACCCATGTTCTTACCGCAGTGAAAGCTAGGATCAAATGTTATAGGTGAATCTTGGTTAAGATACCCATTAAAAATATTTTGGCGTTTGTGATGTGTTATGACAACTACATTCAGTTATTGCGCAGTTAACCCTCTGTGACTAGAATACTTTATCCAATACGTAGTATATATTTTAAGAAACCCTAAAAATTTTGTAAAGCCGCCATTTTTATAAAAAGATATTTCATGTATTAAAGTGCGTGCATATTTAAGTATTTCTCGTATTACAACTTGTTTGCAGAACTTGAGAACTGTTTCAGTAGTCATATTTTTTTACGTAATAGTTTCTCCCCAAAAACTGACGAAAAAATATTTTATTTGAATGCTCATCTATTCAGCAACTTTTATTATAAAAGATTTTTTTATTATTATTTCTCTTTGCAGCGATGACTTTGCGCTCTTAAATTTTACAAGGCTGCCGTTTGGAAAATATACATGTGCCCATTTTAAAATTATGTTAGACGATAACACTTAAAATATAAAGTATCTTATCTGATTCACTTCAGTTTGTATTTTGAGAAGTTATCACAGGTATACGAAAAACACACACTGTTATGATTGCTTCGCGGCCAGCAGCGGCCGCACCAACAAAAATGCGGTAAGTGGTTGTGGAAACCGAAGCGGAGACCGGAATGCCACAGGAGCAGGAATCTTCTAAAATCCAGAGAAAAATTAGGTCTGGCTGACACGGGGTGATTGCACCAGAATATCTTCATAACGCAGTCGTAGCCTCGCCCAGGACCCGAATGAGGACCAACAATAAATGAGGAGGGCAAGCGAAGGGGGCGGAGATGAGAAGTGCAGTAAGGACCCAAGACGAGGCGACACAGTACAGTCGGCGACGGGACATGCAAGAGGAAGTGAGTGACCCGGCAATCTGAGGGTGAGTGTACTAGTTAGGATGTGAGAGCGAGCCCGGTTCCTCGCTCCCTTCTCACAAGAGTCCTTATCCTTGAAATGAAGTAGGCAGTAGAGAAGAATAGTTTAATGTACTATAAACTTGAGAGATATTATCAGATAAGAAGTAAACAGAATACAAAATCAACCCCACCGTCTGACTTACGATAACCACCACTCCTGCCCCTACCAGTAATTAGCATCAGATATGAAAGCATAACAACACACATACAAGCATGAGATAGCATAAACCTACCATATCCATTAGTAAAGTCTAAAAGGACGCATTCCAGTCGAAGTAATAACAATGAACTAAATAGGTTTGGTAAGGAAAATTACGCGTTTTAAACTACCCATAGGCTAGACTTCACTCTACTATGTATTTTCGAGACTCAGTTTTCTTGTCATTGACTTGTCCAAGTTTGTAGATAGTTTTATCTCAGACCAGGTGTCACGGGATTCGGTGCTTGTTTCCTTGCATGCCTGTCATTGGCTCAGAATTCACGTATGCGGGTCTCATTAACTGTGACTTAATTGCAAACCTAACAGAAATACACACGTGTTTGAATTATAACTTGTCCTAAAATTAATTCGCGAATTTTCCTGCCCCTTTAAATAGGTATTTCGTAAATTTGTTTGTGGACGGTTTTCCATTATATTAATAACAGGCCTAAATGCGCTATTGATAAACTATTGTGCTGAGTTTCAGATGGCAAATGGTTGTGCGAAGGTCTGAAGTAGCAGTCTCCTTGCTAAATGGATCGTGGTCGCAAACTGCGGTGACTACAGAAAACAAATGACTTCGCTCGCTTAATGAGGAGCCGCAGGGAGGGAGACGAGCGGAGCGCCTGCGTGTAAGAAATCATGTGTGACAAGCAAATAGTCGCGAGAAAACATCTTTCTTCCTGTCCCCTCAGACATATTTCTCGGCTCTTTCTTTTTTTAACTTTACCCCCCTATTTATCTCGCTCTCTATCCGCGGAAAATTTTCGTTTCAGTTCACGGACCCGTATTGGCGATCTGGGCTGGCTGCAATTTATTCGGCTCAGCGCAGAAATGGGAGGAAGAGGGAAGTATGCGGTTGACAGACGTCCCGAAGATATGAACGTCTACCCTGCGCGAAGCTTTCTTTTTCCCCCTTTCCCAGCCTGCCTTTATTAGTCATTCCTGTCGCGGAACGAAGTGAATAATTGGAGACGCTGCGACATTGATCTTCCCTTGGGCCAACCCCCATAAATAACTATTTGTCTGGAAGCCGTTCCTGCATAATGGCGAGGTCGCCATCCCACGTCTCCCCCTCACCAGTACTGCGACGAACATCCTTCTCATCCCTTTCTCGTGACGGATGGGCCAGACATTATGGACTTCACTCCCTTACATACAAATCGCCCGCGATTCTCGATTCCGCTTCCCACGCGCTGGGAGGGACATCTCCTGCTATCTATCGCCACTTGCTGGTAGTACGTGCGCTGCGCCGGTGACGACATTTGATGTGGAAGCCGCTGCCAGTCTGCGCTGCGCACCATCTACCGGCCAGTATTACAATCTTCACATGTTGGTTGTCTCGGTCAGTAAAACAACCAATCAGCTTGAATAAATTTATGCCAGAATCGCTTACGATTTAGTGTTCGTATCCCCATATCCAAATTATTTCTAAAATATAATAAATATATTTTTAGATTATGAATGTGAAATTGTTAACGTAGTCGAAAATATGTAAAATCATACATAAACTCAACGAAACAAGGCTGCTTACTAATGGGCGAAATATACTTCATCTTGTAAATTATAACTATTTTGTAACCTATTTGTGATTTATTTTCTTTTCTGTTTAATAAATTATGAATGTAAAAAACCAAGAGAATGTTTATCATTGCCGTGAATAAATATGTGCGTATCACTGAGGCCGTGTTCCAATTCGTTTCGAGTTTCGTTTTTCGTCATTTGTTTTTTAGAATTTTGAAATGTTAAGGAGGAACACCACGTCCTTCATGTGTCTAGCATGCCATACTACTTATTAGTTTTGTGTTATCATCATTACAAAATTAAAAGTTCACGAAGTCTTAAAATAAATAGTATTTATTCCCGAAAGTTATGAGAGCGATATTTTAAATTTGAAATAAACGATATAAACCAAATATTATGTGTAAATATTATTTTTTAAAAAATTGTATAATGAGAAAATGCCTATTTCATGAATATTTCAGCAACTTGCTTTGTGAAATAATTATTTGTTTATTCCAATAATATCTTCTATATGTTAATTTAAGTTCTTAAAAGAGGCAAAAACAGCTGATGCCAAAAGGCGGGAAATCATGTTAAGCTAAAATCGCAATCATAGCTATTGTATATAACATATGTATTCAAAATAATTCACAAATAATTATAACACTACCAGAAAAATTATTAGCGTACAAAATTTTATTATCTTTGTTTTGCATGTTACCGTCATGTTGCAGAAAAGTGACAAAAAAAGAAACTTTGTCAGATATCCGTATTTACATATTTATAAATAAAAAGTACATAAGTTATTTCGTTGTTTAGAACAGTTGAAATTATTCACTTACAAGTAAAATGCTACGAGGTTTCGGATCAGAAAGCTGCTATAACCTTATTCAAACACAGATATAATGTAAACAAATATGGCGCGTGGTCAGAGAGTGCGAGGTTGCGCCAGCGAGTACACAACTTCCTGCTCTCTCTCTCTGCTCTTGCTGTTTCGCACTCTCTCCGACGAACTGAGACGACCAGAGAGCGTTCTCTCTGACGTCATAATGACGTGTACGCAAGCAAGAGCACGAGAGAGCGCTCTCTGGGCCAAGTGAGACATGGCTTTAGTAATTTATCATCTTCGATGTTGACAAAACGCAAAATGCAAATTACAAAAATAGGCATACGTCATAAATTTTGTAGACAAAACGGGCCACGTGACTATTTTGTTAACGAGGCCAGAGTTATGTCCATAGACTAGGCGATCATGTAAAGCCATTTGTATTTTCTATTTCTTTTTATTTTTAATTGCAACTTTTGGATTAACTTGTAACTCTTTAATTCGAAAAAAAAAAAAAAAATGCTTGTGCGATCCTGCAACATCTACTTCATGCATTCAAATTTTCTTGCACTTATCACTCAGCATACGTTCTACTTTTTAAAAAGTTCAAATATTATTAAAATTAAAAGTTACAAAATTAGGCGTATATATTATATTTAGACTACACTGCAAAAGTTATTTCTATTAAATCTGCTTTGATACGAAATTTACAAATTTACGTATCTAACTTTATATAAAAATTAGGGTTGTCACAGTGTGCGCAGTTCCATAGTGCACTGATAAGTTTTGAAACTTAAGTGTATTGAATATGTGCCTCAGACAACTTAAAAGACACGCAATAATTTTGAAGAAAAACTAACAACAGCAAGGCAATACCACTGAGGATCTGATGAGTCATGGATGCGTCATTAAAAGCGAGTATCTTATGATGCCCGTTCTATAATGCGCGGGTGCGTGATAAAACGGACACAGAGTGAGCGGACCAATCGGGAAGATTTGTTGCAATTCTACAATACACAGAAACGCCACGATCTGCTGTCTAAGAAATCATAAAATCTTTTCTGTTACAAAATTCTGACATAATCTTTAGAACAACAACACACCCCTTATTTTCGCCTACTTTCCGAAGGAAAGACAGGCTTATGAAATCACTTTCCTGACTGTAAGTTTTTTGTGTCCGTCTCTCACTCTCTAGACCCTAAAAAGTATTTAACCAGTAAATTGAATTTCTTCAAACTCAGTACAGGTATTACACTTAGTAAGGTCGTACGACTCTTCATGGTTTTCGACCACGCCGGATGCTTATTTTAGAAATAGTGGGTATTTAAAAATTAGGGCACTACTCATTTTTCAGAAACTATTTAACCGATTAAACCCAAATTTGGTATGTAGACAGTGCAGCATTAAGGCATAGATATTACAGACGGGGTAATATCTGGGGAATTACTGAACCGATTCCCCCCAAAATTTGCATGTAAGTACATAATACCATGAAAAGCTATGTAAACATATGTGATTTGAATATATGAAACTCATTTACATACTGGTGATGATATAAATATTTTATTTTTATTTGCTATACCTACCACGAAGTTTGTCCAATTTTGGCCAAAGTTTGTAAGGTGTTTAGTATGTATATGCAAAAACATCAAATATGCCAATACATAGCCCACTTTATTCGTCATTTGTTAAGGAAGCGCCATGGTGAATTCATGTTATTATCTGTGTATGGTTGCACTGTGTCCATTGCCGACCACGAGACTAAATGAAAATCGCACACACAGAACTCGGCAAGACAAACAACGAAACAACGTTTTACAACACCACATACTGATAATTAGGAAAATATGTTTCTTTGTAAATAGAAAACAAATAAGTATTAATAATATATATGTATATATATAATGAAAAAGACAAAAAATACGTACGAACAACTTGATATTACAAAACAGGACAGGCAACATAAGCAAACCAAAAGAAAACACAACAGGATGACGAAAACGAAAACACTACAAAAGTGAAATAACAGTGCAAAAACAGTTTCAGTGGACAGAGCTGAACAATAACAACTAAAAACACGCACAAAAACCACAATGAAACACAAGTCATGAAAAGGGATTCCTTGTCAGATTATGAAACCAAATAATTCAATACTACGAACAACACAGGAACCACAAAAATAACGAGAGAAAAAAATATATAAACCAACAGAGACGACACAGAACAACGAAAAATTGACAGCACAATAAAACTTACAAGTCTTCACGAAGTTTCGGGGCCTGATATCTGTCCCCTTCTTCTGTCTATTGCAACTGTTCACAGAATCCAGTGTCTCACCTGAATAAGGGAACAGATTCTGGTTCCATAAATGTTGTATTATACTTATTTTCAAAAAAGGCTGCCATACAAACTTTTAGCCGAGTAGACCTATGCTATATCTACGAAACAATGCAACCAATTTCAACTTAACATTGAATGAAGGCAGTTACTTTTAAAATGATTAAATGTAACAAATAAAATATTTCTCCTGCCATTTTATAAGATAGCGCTACAAGAAAAATGAGATTCTTGTTAAATCTCGGGAAATAATATACCGATTGCTACCAAAATAGGGGAAAACAGTAGTACTTATTGCAGGCCATGTAATTAATACATTTTAAATTTGTGAGACCCTAAGTTTCTAAGTGGCGGTCATATATAAATTATAGCTTACTATGCTATATCAACGAAACCATATTATTAATATGAAATTAAATATTCATTATGGTAGTTCATATTGCAACCATGATATGTATCTACAAAGAGTCTCCTTTGTCTGCCATTTTGTAAGATAGTGCAGTCTTTAAAATAAAGATTTTATATCATATATGGTAACAATTAACCGATTGCTGCAAAATTTGGTATAGAATTTGTATTACAGCAGGCCATGCAAATTAGTATTTTTTTAAATTAGTCAGGCAGTCATTTTCAAATATTTGGCTACATTATAATTTTAACTTATCATTTTAGCTATATCTATAAAACAAATCAAGTATACCTATTTGACTAGTAACTTTGTATGCTGGCAATATCTATAACAAAAATCATGAGTCTGCAGAGAGCCTCTTTTCGCAACTATTTTGTAAGATAGCGTCACATGCATAATTAAAGATTGCATGTCATGTTTCGTGAAAAATTCCACTGATCACAACCAAATTCAGATGACGAGTTATACTTTCGTAGTCCATATAAATTTGTGTGATTTCATGTGGTTATAACATATTTTCACCATAACAGCTGTGCAAATGTTTTAGGTTCGTATGCCGCATGTAAATAATGATTTCAGTGAATCTGTATATTATGGCAGTAATTACACTCATTTGCAAAATAAAATTATCACCATGAATGAATCGTGTGAGTACAACCTAGGTTGCCGCACAATATCGTATATGCCTGACATGTGTCACAATTGCAATTCATGGGGTTTGCTTGCGCGAATGCGCCACTTGGGGGCATACATGTCCCTCCATCATGCATACATGCAAGAAAGTGAATAAGGCCTTAGTAGCAGTGTGAGTCACAGAGCCAAGATCAGCAAACCCACACTATACACAGACGGCGCATTCGATAAGCATTTCCCCAGATGAATGAGTATGAGAGGCAGCATCGTCCACCTTCAAGCGGTAGGTTGAACGTTTCTGCGCATTGATTGCACTTGAACCATTCTGCCGACATTGTGATTCGGTGTTGGATGCGGTGCGAACAGGTGGGTACACACATCAGTCGAGAAGGCTCGGGTCGACCCCGGTGGAGCACCAGCAGGGATGATGAATTCATAGTGCGACAGGCTGTAAGCACTCCACAGGCGTCGCTGCGCGCCATCCAGTGACATTTTACGACATCAGGGGATGCATCAGTGTCCGCCAGTAATTCTAACATAAGTAGGGGAGGGCATGTATGTTCTGGCATGCTAGGGAGTCATTCGTGGCCAAAGTGCCATTTGATTAACCTCTAAAGTGGTGTCGGGAGTGTGGACACGAATTGGCGCTATCTTTTAATCTTTTAATTGATCTTCCCCACTCACCTACCCCTTCTACACCATAAGGGAGGGTGTTATATGATTGGCTGTCATCTTCCCCTACCCCTCAGTAGCTGTTCTGTGATTAGCTGACCATTTGGTACGCACCCTTTCGGCAGACAAAGCGCCCAAGCGACATTAACGGGACTTTCAAATTATTCGAGGAAGTCTGAAGGGCGAGTGGCTAGAGGTTTGATAAGTGAGGTGTACGGTTGGACCAGGGGTGTTGAGAAGGTGATCAGTCATTGGTTCCAGACCTGTAGAGGGTAATAAGATGCAGTTAGGTTTGATTGCATAATGAGTAATTGCGTAACGAGTATTCACATAATGAACAATGACGACTGCCGAGAGTAATAAATTCACAGAGAGTTATTATGCAGTTATGAAGAGCAATTACTTAGAAATTACACACTAAGTACACATCTTACCCTGACCACTGCTCAAGCGTAACTGAGGTGTGAATCGCCAATATGTTTGTGTTACACATCCGCCATCTTGGTTGATATCTATTCTCATCAATAGTAAGTAAATCATTAATATATTTGTAGTGATGTAGTCCCTACGTTAGTCCTTAGTTCTAATCCAATCGATGTTAATTAAATCGTAAATATATTTATACTAATAAAGTCATTGGTTCGATCCCCACCAAGGGTAATTCAAGCGTAAATAAGTTTGTACTGTGTTGGTCCTTTGTTCGAATCCTGTGGAGGCTAATTAGAGCGTAATTATATTTATACCAACATACACTCTGATTCGATTCACATCGAAGGTAATTAATGCATAATTACGTTTGTATTATTTTAGTCTTTGGTTCGAATCCCGTAAAGGTTAAAACATAATTACATTTGTATTAAGATAGTCCTTGGTTCGATTATCATCGAGTCTAATTCAAGAAAAAATGGAATTAATACCGACCTAGTCCTTGGTTCAAATCCCAACGAGGGCAATAATGCGTGTACCGATTTAGTCCTTGGTTCATCTGCTGGCGAGGATAAGTAAAAAGTAATAAGTATATACACATTGGCATAGTTCTTGCTTAATTTCCTGTATAGGATAATTAAAGCATAATTACATAAATTATTTATATTCTAGTTAGCACTTGTAATAACACATCTCCCATACGAAAACCACTACCATGCTAAACACTAACACAGAGTATGACCTTAAAAAAAATTCAAAGTAATTTCGTACCGAGAGTAATAACACAGAAAGAAAATATGTCGTGAGCAAGTATACAACCGCTCAGCTTGGAGGATGGATGGAGACTAAAAATAAAACAATATCATTTGATTATACCCACACCACCTTGGTCGACATATAAGGTGGAAATATAATTTTTAGTTATTGTAGGTATCCGCTTAACATCGTGTTAAAGAGATATAACCTGATTTCCGTTTGTAAATAATGCCTTCAATTTAACTATGTTTTTTAAATGATAATAGCCACACAATCATACAAATATCATATCGCGATACTTTCACCGAGAACAATATTCCACACAGTCCACGAGACCTAGAGGGGGAATGCCCTTGCTGTTTACATTTCTCTTGCTAGGAGCGCTGTGCGGCGAGGAGAGTCAGTCGACTGGCAGAGGCGGAAGACACAACATGGAGCCGCTCCCAAAATGATGAAGATAAGGGGTAGACAGACCTGAGGAAGGACGAGGTCGCGAGAGTGGGTCCAAATATTGCCGATGGGCTTGCTGAGATCATTGCGGGAGATCTCAGTCTGCCTTCACCCTCGGAAAACTAAACATGAACACTCTCTCTTGAGTAGAAGAGGTGAAGGCAGCACACATCTCGTCGTGTATCAATCGCCTGCATGCCAGGCGACCACACAGTTCTAAATATTGCCGATGGGCGCACTGAAACAATGGTGCGAGACCTGAGTCTGCCTTCACCCTCGCAAGAGAGAGTATCGCTCTAAGAATGGTCGAGCCAGGGGGGAGGGGCACACATCCCTCCTGTATCGATCGCTTGCTGGGTAGCCAAATGTAATGTTGCAATATAAGTATTTCCAAAATAATTCGGTATTATGTGCACTGAAAAGGCTCTTGGAATTGTGTTACATTGACCTACAATCTGGTGAGTTTGAATGCCCGGCTCATCAAGACTGGATGAGAGAAAACAAGAATCATTGATACACCTCCTCGTACT
This sequence comes from Clitarchus hookeri, assembly GCA_002778355.1. Taxonomy (NCBI): domain Eukaryota; kingdom Metazoa; phylum Arthropoda; class Insecta; order Phasmatodea; family Phasmatidae; genus Clitarchus; species Clitarchus hookeri. The sequence goes on along the minus strand of NQII01000785.1, from coordinate 480,351 downwards.
CTTAGTTCAGTGCAGACTGCTCTAGTAGTATATAATTCGCCAGTTCTGGACCAAACTTGCTTCGCTGATTTTAATAAAAATAAAAAAACTTTAAAATAGAAAAGGACAAAAAGTTATTATCAGTATTAATTTTCGCTTCGTTCTGATTAGTACGACAACACCCTTTTCATTATTTTTAATCTAAAAATACTGTTCTTGCATCGACAATGATCAATTCATAACATTCAGAACACATTATATACTACTCTCTCTAAGAGTACAAACTACTGTAATAACACATTAAAACGAAGAATATCTGAGTATAATATGACGCAAAAATATGGATATTTACACGCAATTACTTATAAATTTACGAGAATATGATACTTCCAAGATAAAAGAGAACTAAGTTTAAGATTTATTTAAACAATAAGTTACTGATATAACTTATAAGTTTATTTCATCATGAATTAAACTAATTTTTAAATAAGGTCTTAAATGCAGAGTTGGTAGGTAGGACTTGACTTATCCTGGAAAGCAACAACATTATATGTGAAACCAAAAACATATGCAGCATTAGAGAGACAACAACAAATACACTCGTACCTTACCAGGGACTTGTACCCAGAAAACCTAGTTAAACAAGCTAGTGCGAAATTCACTCCATCATAAAGGTTGGATTTGGAGCATCAACGTGGAATTTAATCAGTCTAATATTTCGAATGATAGGGTTTATTAACCTAACATATTTAAGGGGCCTTTATTTTGAAAATAAGTGACTCAGCCACATAAAACAAGTAAGTTTACATGGCCTACCGTAGCACTACATGTTTGAACAATTTGATGAAAATCGGTTGTTTAGTCCCTGGGATATAACATAGAAAACCTTATTTTCTTATTTTATGCAATTGTACAAAGTTGCCAGAAAAAGAGACTCTATATACGATGATACTAATGTCTACTTTCTACATACATATTTTGGTTAAATTTGTTTGAATTGTTTAATATATATGTCAAAATTACCTAAATGACATTTGTAGCTGCCATTTTAAACATCGTTGTCTGGCCCATTTAAATCATGCAAGTTTACGTGGAATTGTGGAGCATTTATGCTGTGCACAATTTTGTGCAAATTATTTGAAATGTTCCAGTGTAACATTTGTTGGAAATTGGTTTATTAGTCCTCGAGATATGACATAAAATTTTCATAATTTTAATAGGCCAATCTTCAAAAAGGATGTCAGAAAGTAATATAGTAGTACATTCGATGATTGTATACTGGCAATATACAAGGTTAAATTAAAATATATTTCATAACCTTGTAGATATAGCGCACAAAAATTTAAATGATGTTATAGCCGGTCTTATGAAAATAAGTGTGTCATTCTTTAAAAATGCATATATTAATAATGCCTACCACAGTAAACATCTTCGCCAAATATTGTATGAATGGGTTGATTGTTTTCCGAGACATAACACAAAACTTAACTTTTTATTGTTGGGGCTATCATACAAAATGGCTCTGCATAGACAGATTTGATGGTTGAAATAGACACTGCAAGCATACAGATTTAAGTTGGAATTTGTTTACTTGATAAAATATATTGACCTTAAATATTTATGTAGTCAACATTTTAAAAATAAGTGCCTGACCTACTTAAAACGTACCAGTTTACACCACCTGTCGCAGTTCTTTTAGTTTGCCAAATTTGGTAGTAACCTGTCAATTGTTTCCCGAGATATAACATAAAAACTTTATTTATTCGTGTGTCGCTATCTTACAAAATTGAGGAAAACATGCTCCGTGTAGATACCGTTGAAAGTTATAACACCGACTGTCAGTATAGAATGAGTAGTTTGAATTAATTACATGGTTTCGGTGATATGGCATTCTAAGCTAAAATAGCTATATGGCCACCATTTTTAAAATAAGTGTTTGACGTACTTTAGACATGCAGTTTTACATCATCTGCCGCAGTACTTCTTGTTTGCCAAATTTGATAGGAAATGGTCTAATGTTTCTCGAGATATGACATAAAACCTTAATTTATTCGCATGGTATCTTACAAAATGGAAGATAAAATATACTCCATGTAAATACAGTTAATATAGGATATATCTACTGCCAAAATACAAAGTTGTTTGGGAAATGATTACATAACTTTGACGATATAGATTTATAGGCTTAAATAACTATATGGCCACAATTTTCAAAATAAGTACCTGGAATGCTTAAAAACATTACTAGACATTATTTGCATCAGCACTACTTGTTCGCCAAATTTGGTAGGAATAGGTTGATTTTTTGCCGAGTTATGGCATAATAACTTTATTAATTCATATAGCACTACCTTCAAAAATCGGCCAAAAAAGTGGTTATGAGTTGGTATGTATTGACGCTACGTCATTGTAGAAGACATGGTGGCTTATAGGGTCAGAGTTAATGCCTCCATGCACAGACTATATGTTGCCTGGAAGGTTGAGGGTATTTCAATAATGTAGACTTTGGCTGTTTCAATTTGAAGGACGAATATATTGTCTCGAGTTTAACACAAACAATCTACAGAAACACTTCCGAGGTGTGGTACTCTAAGTTTGGCTACTCGTATTAACTGGGGTGACTTCGTAGTGGAGGGGCTTCTCTGGACGGTGTACTGTATACTTATCTCTGCTGCGGGTGCTGGTAAGCTGTCATCTGGGGATGAGCTCCGGTGTGTTGGGCGGCCTTTGGAACAAGGCCCGCGTATGTAGTCGGCTGCGGACTGCGGCTCGGACTCGTGCTCATGTCTTCTCGCGATTCCTTGACGCAACTCTTCCCTCGGCGCGGTGGTGATGAACTTTTCCCTGTCCCTCTTCTCTTGTAAAGGGGTATATATGCTCGCCAGCCTCCACCCTTAATTGTCGGCACGTGTCGCCTTGTGGTGGTGAGGGGGTGAGGTGGTAGGACGCGGAACAATGCCTTTCAAAACACATGCCCTGGTTCCTGAAGGTTGGTGGGTGGGGAAGGTAGTGTTTTGCTCCTAGCTTGCTCTGTCAGCTACTTCTCCGCGGTGTGTGTTTTCTGAATTTAGGCGAAATACACATGATTATTTGGTGATATCTCGGCCCTCAACTGTTCTCACGGGCTTGCTAGATGTGCTCTTTCTTGGCTCTGCGATTTCTCCTGCTTTCCTACGTATGTACGTAGCACTATCCGGGTGCTCCGGCGATATGCCAGCTCTTACTCGGCACAACCTTGACACGTGTAACTGCGATCCGTTCTGGCTGTTCACCTGCTTCGTGACACGTGCCAACTGGTAGGTGCTCGCGAAGGGGGTCAGCGAGGCTTTTACTCAAAAGGCGTTACACGACAGTATGATGCTTCTAACATACGCTTTCTGTATACGAAATGTGGTCGAAATTGTTAAAATGGTATGGGAGATATACCAAATAAAAATACAAACATCTTGAAATTTAATGCTTAGACGATGCTCTTCCAGCATACAAAACTTGGTTTAAATCGGTTGAATGGTTCCTGAGATATGACGTATCACCATTCGTTTTTAAATGGTCGCCATTTTGAAAGTAGGTGTCCGAAGTAGTTGAAAACTTTTCAAGTTAGGTGTCCTTTATAAATATTATATGTGTACCAAGTTTAGTGGAATTCGGTACACGCGTTCAAAAATGGAAAGGGTCGATGACACACACACACAGGAACACACTCAGCCTCATACATATATCTACACACGCACACACATACACACACCGACAGGAAAGTGATCTCATAAGCCTTTCTTTCCTTCGGAATGTAGGCAAAAAATGTTATCTGAAATGATCTCGATATCTTGTTTATACAGATCTGCCAATTTTAGCTTGAACCTTATATCTCATGTACAATCCAATAAAGTGAAATAATTCTTGAGAAAATATTTTATTGTATCTTTTCGGTCAAATAACTTTGATAATATTATCGAGCTCAACATACATGCGGTAATACCGTCAACCACATTAGAAATTTATGTTCGTTACCAAATAATCACCAGGAATCAGATCGTTTAACTTTTTGTAGGTTTTAATTTTTTTGATATTGTTAAGCTTTGTCAATATTTGACTGCAAGCCATTTAATAAATAACTAACGTTAATAGGAAAGTATTTCCTAGTACCACATTTAAAACAGTTTATTTAATAGTACAATTATCTTCAATAATCCCCTACAAGTAGAGATAATTTAAAATTCCCCTGAGTAATTAATACATGACATACATAATGCTATGGAAGAGCTTTATTAAAACAAACCCCATTTTTCATATTGGTCCTATCTTTAACGATCATAGTTTTTCTATATGAACGATTAATAATATAAAGTGGTATCCTATAAAAGAAAGAATAATGTTAATTATTATGTATTACTGGTTTATAAAAAAGTTCATTATTTCCGTAAGCTGTAACGTTTTTGATTTTGAATATTTAAAATCTTTATATAATAAATACATTTTATAGTAAAACTCTAGGTCAAAGTCAAAATTCAAATTTCTTTATTTATTTATTTGTTATTTATTTTGTTCATTATTTAGTTCATTACATTTTAACATAAATATTTCTTACATCACAGCGATTAAACATAGAAGAATGAACATTTTGATAAACATTATCTTTTCTATTAGTTTTAAAACCAATTATCTCATAGACGTGTATATAAATTGTAAAATATTCAACTGATACTATATATATAAATTAAATGCATTTTTACCACTAGGTACTTATTTTTTCTAAAAACTACTAAGAATTAAAACTGATTGGTTCTTTTGGATGTTTCTACGAATTTTCTTTTATCGCATAAGCTGTATTGGCTTCATATTATACGAGTACAATAGACCACATAATTTGTAACCTCTGAATAATAATTTGACCTCTATCAGCATAATCCCTTTGAACTGATCAATCAACTTTTTTCGTTTGATATACATACAAACAGTTGTTATCAGAAAAATTACATCTAAAAGTAGCTGTATAACAATCTTTCCAATAGATTTCGTTATTTATTATCTCTGAGTAAACCAAGCTTACATTTCAATAGATACATAATTTGTCTTCCTCTGTTACTTTGTACTGATTTCAATCTAAATTTATTATGAACACCTCTCATTTCTAAATAATATTGTTCACATGGTGATCTTAGCAAAGCATTCATCATTGTAGAATTTAACCCATGATTATCAACATATTCAATCATTTGTCTGTGTTTGGATATATGTACAGCTTCTCTCTTTGATAATATAAGTTGTTCATAAACTTATGGATCGTTAGGGAAAGAAAATCCATCATCTATATAAAAGTACCGAGATTATAGGAAAAAAAAAACACGAAGTAGATTATGAAATACATAAATAAAGAACCTTCCTTTTATCCACGAATTACAAAATATTGCTAGATAGGCAATGCAAGTAGCTGAAGAAAATAAAAAATAAATTACATTTGTTCCAGCAGCAGCAAAAATTTTTAATTATCCACCAACACCAAAGCAAACATTATTCCCAGATTACAGCTCTCATTATTTGGAAAGATGAGACCATTTAAACACTATATTGCAAGACTAAAAAGTAATAATTTCAGAGATGAAACCATTAAAATATTCTGCAATTAACAACGGTAAAAAAAATTTAATTTTATTAATGAGATTAATAAAAACTACGGTAGAAGGGCAGATTGACAAAATTTCTATATCGGTGACATCAAAGAAAATATTGAAATTAACAATGTTTTCGTTTAAAATAAAGAATATTAATTAACAAAAGGACTTCGAAATTTGTTAACTAAAAGTAAACATAAATATCTTAAAATTAAATATACTATTAATTACAGCAAAAATGGATGCTATTAATCCTATCTCCGTAATAATGTTGGTTGTAATGCTAGCTTAAGGTACGAGGACTTTCTGGGTTCTAGTCCCTGGTAAGTTACGGTGTATTATATCTTTTATTGCACATGTTTCTGATTTTATTTATATTATTATAACTCTGCTAACAAAACGTCAAGTTCTACCTACTATCTACGCTTTTAAAAACTTCACCAAAACTATTTATATCCCTGTAGAGGAAAGCCGGCTCATTTGTTGTATCTTAAACTCCTTGGTTTCCTTGGAAATTTATTCCTATGTAATAATGCGAATGTCTGCATGTGATTTATGTCCCTCCTGCCTAATAAATTTTGAATCCGTGTAACTAATTTGGCCGAAGTTGATAGACGTATAATACTTACCAAGGACAATAAACTTTCAACTTTTAATAGTTTTCTACCATGTCGTGTGCGTATTTACAAAATGGTTGCAATTTTTATATTGAAGACACCATTTCATATCTCGGAATCATTTAACAAATTTAGAACTAATTTCTTATTTTTACAGTTCATCATGTAAGTATTTCATAATAAGGAAGCATGTTGTTATTGAACCGACATATTCACATCATGTAAATATTTAATATAAGGAAGCATGTTCTTGTTGGGCTGACATATTCACATCATGTTAATATTAAATTTAAGGAAGCATATTGTTTTTGTACCGACATTTTTTAATTTAGCACTACACTGAAATAAAAATGCTTGTGTAGTAAACGTGAAACAGTATGTTCATACTTAAATCCTGTATTTTTTTGGACTAACGTACCACTCTATAAAACATAATTCCTAAAACGTATGGTGGGAGCATGTGAAACGTACGTACTGGATCATGACATAATTTACCAATGACGTCATAAGGACGTATGGTGCAATGTGTAACTTCAAACACGGTCTAGTGCATCATACGGCTTGTGCATAACAATCCTGCAGAATACTTGGTAAAAAGGCTGATGTGTTATACGTCCAGCAGGATACAGAATATGTCTTATACATAGGGGCAGTGATATTTCGCTAAAGATTTCGAGACAAGATACAGTCCAAAGCACTGTAGGGTCGTATAGCTTCTTTGATTAGCTAAAAAATATTCTGGCCCGTGTTAACAGTTTGCGCACGAATCACGAAGGTTCAGTGTCGCAGTTACTTAGTCCTGAGTGGCTTGGTCACAAACGGACATGGCACCAGCAGCCAATGGAGGTATAACAACAGCTGAGGTGTTTATATATTATTGAAGTCTACTGTGTGCTCCAATTTTTACGCTTAAAGTCAGTGGCCCTACTTATACATAATAATCTTGCGAGAGACTTGGAACACGGATGGTGTCTTGTACGTATGAAGCCTGTGAGAGTATTGAAACCAGCATAATGGGTCATACGATCACCAGGATGTAGAATACATCTTATAAGTATGTGGTCTCGATATGAATCGTAGTATTTAGTTTGCTCCTGCGTACCACACCTGTCTTGCGTACTCACACTGACGCCCTACCTCACTACAAACTAATTAAATAAGCTGCATCGTTAATACAATGAAATATTTAAAAAAATACAGGAAACCTGCTATTATCTTAGATCTATCAAGTTGAAACTATCTTAAACCTTTTAAAGGCGTCATGTAACACACCATTTCAGAAATATTTTGCATTTTTTTGCAATTGTTGTGGGAAACACTTTCTGATTGGTAGGTCAAATAAAATTTCAGTATTTAAACGACATGCCAACTAAAGCATTTCTGTATTACAGAATACGAAGGTATTTAACAAGGTGTGTATATCATAACAGGCAATTTCCTGCATTGTTTGTAACTCACTACTATTAGTTCATGGCAAATAGGATGTTTTTGGAAGGATGTCTCAGCGAAAGTACATTTGAATGGTCTAGAAATACTAATATTGGTTTATCAATTAAATTTTGTAATTCAATGTGCAAAATTGTAAGCATATTATTTTCTAATTTCTTGCATGGGAATGGTTTCAGGCTATGGGTTTTTTTTTAAATGAATTGAACTCTTGAAAACAAAGTAACAACATTATCTACGCCACTATTATGGCTAAACTGTAGGAATTTGTATCGACAAACAGCTGCAAATAAATTGCAATCTACAACACTTTGAAACTCCTTTTATAGCACGTATATCCTCACACTTCCGCATACACTAGCTAGCCACTTCTTGCTGTAAACCTGATAACACCAGGATTTATACATGCATAATCAGAAAGAAAGCTATTTCCCTATAAAGTTAAAATTTTTATAATTTATATGTACTGTTTCAATATTTATAGATGCTGGGAATTCTACCATGTTTATATTGTTTCTTCAATGACTTATATTCACTGCATACATTAGTAAATAGTTACGTCTAAGGGATTCTGGCTGTTCTGTACATTCGCAAGTCGCTCATCACTCTCAAAATGTTTAGCATAAGAAAAATACTGGTCTCATCATCTACACCTTCTTAAATAATCCTGGGTTAATAATTAGTCTGAAGACATTCTGACAGTAATGCACATTTTCAAGTCACTCTTCACACTAGTAGTGTTGGACACATGGAACATAATACTCTCAGAATCAAGACAAATATATTCATCAGTTTTGCGAACTTCATATGCTCAAAAATGTGTATCAAATTCTATGGTTTCAAACAACCGACATGAAAAATATTTGTCATAATCATCCATGACCCAAATTTCCTTTATTTGGGCAAACAAAGGTAAAAAGTTGTGTATGCAAAGATGAACTGTAACAACAGAGTTTACTTCTAATTTTATACCTTTTAGTTTTACCCAGAGTATAGCATATAAGTTATAGACTGGATCCATTTAACCAAATTTCTTTTGAATAATGCCACTTGTTACATTTGGTTTATTTGCATTTTTTACAACAGAAAATTATCGGGAAGGTGCACTTTTAAAAAGCATGTTGTGCACAACGAGTTTATGTTTTATAGCTAAAATTTTGCATATGTTCCTTCTGAAACTAGTGCAACAATTTTACAAACCATATACTTTTCCTTGAATCGCATTGCCCAGACTTAAGTTTGTGATCCAAACTTCAAGAGCATTTCAGGATAGTGTACAAGAAAATGAAATTTTGACTTCAGTATTGTTTTAGTTAATTTCAAATCAGTCTCATTAAGACCGGCTATCAAAAATTTTAATTGTTCAGCCATATCACTACTAACTCTATGGTGCAACAATATATCAATTATTCTACGTAATGCTAGATACAAATTCCAAACTTCGTCATGATTTCGAACATAGTATCCCACAAGTAAACCATAATATGTTACTAAGCTGAGGTTTTAACTAGACCCTTCGTTAAAAACTGCATAGAAAGGCTTTGTACTTGAGTTTGGACCATAGTCCAAATTAATCAATTCTGCTTGTAAAATATTTAGTGAAACTAGTTTGGTCTCTTGTACTAAGTACTTTACAGCAAATGTCACTACAAAACGACAACAGCCTTCTAAATAATTATTAATTATATCCACCGAAACGTGCTCAAACAGGTTGAAACCATTTAATCCAAGGAAAGCACATTTCTCTTTTATGCCAATCCTATATGGATCATTAAACACCAAATGATTTGCATAATCTTCCATATTCGTCAATAATGCACTGTCCTTAAAGTACGCAGTCTGTACTAGTTCTCTGTTAGCCACACAATTTTTACGACAATGATTTGTGACAAAGTTTTCTACGAAACTTAGTAAACCATTTAAACCGACATTTTCGCCGGTCAAACACGCAACATGGAATTTATAACTTCAGTGATCACCGATATACCAATATTATACAAGTGGTTTAGTTGCTCAATTACTTTCTGAAAAATGATTTTACTGTCAAACTTTTTTCTGTCTGAAGAATGAAAGATGGCTAGTTTGAAAATGTTGCTCAAAAGTGAAAAGTAACGGGTAGGTAGAAAAGGCAATGATAAATATACTCCTCCTAGTTACCGAATTGTTGCATGACTACCCAGCGGATTGCCAACCACAAAGTCGTCAAAGAAGACTTCTACGAGGAGATTCAATTGATTTTCAAAAACAGCAGTGATTGGTATAATATGCATGGTGGAGGCTACAGGTATCAGCTGTTCACCCATTTGTGTACGTCTTTGATCCATGTGGTGGCCAATAGTAATTTATATTGGCCTAACATAAGTTCCGGACTGTTCAAAAAATTTAAAACATTTCTATTCCGATTTTAATGCTGTTATGCAATCAGAATACTCGGACAGTAATTTATTGAGTCGTTATTGAACATTTGTTGGAATATCGTCGCTACTTACTGCCACATATAAATTATGTTCTATAATATATTTGATTTAGATACAAATTTTCCCAATTACTCAACAACAAACTGTACTGTTCTACGCAGTATACTTAGGATACTATACAGTGATGATATGAAATTTTCTAGATGATTCTCTAGCATACTAATGGTATTCACAGGATATTCTGAGATTGTTGACTCTCTCTGATTTTTTGATTTACTTGTGCTTGGAAAAGCTAGACAAGAATGTGTATCTAATTCTGAGTAGGCTGACGTTCTTGCAGAATTAATTGTTACTAAATGTTTCTTGATAGCAGCTACTGAAGAAAAATGCCGAAAGCATGCTACTTCCCCACAGTGGTATAGTCTACTACCAGCCAACTTAATGCAACCTGTTATCATGTGTTTAGTTAGTTGTGAAGCTGTAACGAAAGTTCTCGAACAACCGTAACACTTGTACATTTTGTTTTATTCCAAAATACTAAGGTTAGCCAAAAACTGTTTAACTGCTTGGTTTAAGCTCTCGTGCTTTTTTTGATGTTATAAAATCAAATTTGATAAGATAACCAAACATATTATGTCAATATAAATGGAAGTGCGAGATTGGTAATACGTGATGTCGATGATAACATACGCACTCGACTGATATGTAAGGTCTCTCCTGTAGTTATAACAAACGGCTAGGATGTCCTAGCTAAATGTTGAAGTTTATTTCTCCTAGCCTCCACGGCCACCTGCAAGTCTGCTGGCGTGGTACGTTGGTTAAGAAACCATCATGAATTTCCTACCTCGCTGGCATCCGGGCGTACTTCCCTTGGTTTTTGCAGGCTCGATGGATGCTTTTCACATACGGAAGTATGTGGAAAGCTTAAACTTATATACTTATATATTTATATAAATAAATTTAAATTAAAAACTTATATACTTATATACTTAAACTGCACAGCTGCAGATTAAGTATCTGTCCGGTTTTATTAAACATTGCAAGAGAGAACTATGTTGTTAAAGAATACATTTACAGCAATCACAACAACATAAGAATCGTTTTCGGTTTTCATAAGTTTGAAACTATATGTATTTTCAGGTATCTTTAACGGAAAAGAAACCCGCACAGACTGTTATGTGCGCCAACAATGACTAGAAACATTTTCTGCCAACTTGACAATCAATACAAGCTCGAAGGTTTATAATTTTTTGTAAAACATATAATTTAACAGTTTTCATGATTTATTTTGTGTTTGCACCGGTTTATTACAGATCGCTGCAACAGTATGTCACAGGTGGCTATTTGTAAAAAAAAGTTGGGAATGGGTTCACAACGTGCTGAATTTCAAAGAATTGTAATTTTTTTGCCAACAGTTACTATGCTCTAGTAGTCGCTTTACTCAGTCGAAATAAGCAGAATCTTGTATCAGCACTATAGATGTATTTGTAAGTTATTTTGTTTTAAAACAATATTTGTAACGCATATTAAAATTATGGTTGCAATATGCTATTACATACATATAAAATTATCTTTCCACAGAAACAGAAAAAGCTTTTTCGATTTTTGAAATTCTCGCATATTTTAATTGCTATAGCAAACACGCATATGGCCTACAATAATAGAATTTGCAGCTGTAATGATTGATTTGTTGTGCTGGGTAATTTCAAGAATAAACTATTTTAAAGACTGTAATTATTTTCCTGGATAGTTTTAATAATCACAAATCAATTTTTTTTTTTTTTTTTTTTGTGAAAGATGTTTATTAAGTCTTAGACAATGCTCTCTTTAAATTTTGATTTTTTTTTTCCTTTTCCTATGTTACCTTAATGATTCGGCAGCTGAGAAACGTATTTTACTCTTCACCTGTTACAATGTAAATGTAAGCAGGAATTAAAGTCTAGCTTTCACTATCCAAAATATTTCGGGAAAGAATTTTTATTTTTTATTTCAAACTTGTTTCCATCTAGTCCAGCAGTCTTTTGCTCAGGCCTACTTAATGCATGCAGACAAAAATACCGGTCGAAGCATTTCGCGCCCTGGTAATAAATAAATAAATAAATATTTATAGACAATTTTTGAGATTTTTGTATTTTCCGTAGGAGAATATCTATGGCTAGACATTGGAAAACTGCCGCAATATTCTATTAGATTAACTGAACTTACGGTAAATGATATAATATTGTCCCCATAAAAATAGATTTTGTTTTAAGATTTTGAAATTTTCCAAATGATAAATAAAATAAATTTAAAATAAATAATTATAATTATTTACAAATAAATTGATTTCTAGATGTCTGATAGGCTTACGTTTGTTTTGAGAAGGTCATCTGCTCTGTCTGTCCATGCATGCTCGCAAACTAAACCCCAGTTACCTAAATGATCTAAAAATGTAAAAAAAAAAAAATATGTTTTATTTCTAAAGTACACCTATTTATAAAATTTTCAAAGGAAAAAATATACTTAAAAAGAAAACATATGCTTGAAAAGAATTATGACTACATGAAAAAAATTATTATTGCTGGTCTATATTAGTCTCGGATAGTAAAAAAAACTTACATAAATAATATATTATTATGAATGAGAATAATTATGAAAAAATATTTATTCGTTCCCCACACACACATAATTAATTATTTTAAACCTTATCCCAGTATGTTTCCCGATAGCCGAATTGTCTAAGGCGTCTGCATGCCGACGCAAGGTTCGGAAGTTTTATACCGCCCTACTGCAAACGGTGTTTTGAGCTCCGATAAAAACAAAGCAGCACCCATAGCGTCAAACACTAGCACCAACATGGTGGCCGAGCGAGAGCGACACCAGGGCTCCTAGCGGGCGAAAACTGAACGAAGGATAACTGGAAAAAAGCTGGTGAGGACGAACGAAGATGAGTAATAGGGTGGCACACTCTATCAGAAATAAATAACATCACAGTGATCGGAGGTGCACTCTAGTGGATGAGAGAACTACAGCATGCGACAGATGCGTAAGTGAGTAATTAAGAAACAATATGGTGGGCAAAACAAGATGCCGGATGGAAACAATATGATGGCCGGAAATAAGATGGCCGATGAAAACATGATATTACAATCCAATGTGGTGAATTCAATATGGCCGAATCTAATTTGGTGACTTTGAAGTCGTCCAAGATGGCGTATCCGAGATGGCAGAGGATCCGCAGATCCGCATCCCCAAACCCTTGTCCTCGAAACCCCAAAATCAATATACTTATCCACACTGAAAAACATGTACTTCAAAAAAAAATATATTGTATAATTTTAAAAAATTTTATGTTGAATGATTTTTTTTACAACTGCTAAGCTGGTCGTATTAAATAATTATTTTTTTTAATGTACGATCTAATACGGTTTTTCCATGCTTGAAGAAGCCTTAACCACCTAGTGGTTTCGCGTGGCAGACAACAAGACCGGGCAAATAACCAAATTCCTTCTCCTGAAGTTTATGTCGATAAATTTTTCTTTCTTGACATTGTTCAATAGCTTCATGCATTCGCGGGTGCTCGGAATCATATGGGGAACAAACCACTCTATGTTGGTCAGGGTTACAGCAACGGGCTACGGGTTTCTCCGGCTCCCAACGCTGAATCGAGATGCGAGGTGGCTAGATTTATTACCAGTTCTTGCTTGGCTAATTTTATTATCTTTCTATAAACTTCGGCGGAACCCAGTAACATCGATAGTGGAACACTCACCTCGAACTTGCCTTCTGCGAAGATGGGATCTTTGTAGCCATCTTCCTTTCCCCAGCCAGCCATTATTACCATGTCAAGTTTGTTAGCTGTAAGCGAGAGGTAGTTTTCTATGGTGGTGGTTATGCCCACATCCCACGTTTCGTCAATAGTAATACAGTTCAGTTCGTACATTACTGGTGGAGTGTACCATTGCTAACGAACACGGTGGTCATGGGGTAGGTCCCGTCCTCTTTTGTGAGCATACCTCGGATGGGCAGGAATATTTGCGAAGGCAGGATGTAATTATATCTTGATGCTTTATCAGGATTCTAACCTCATACCCGAGGGCGTAGGTGCCCGTCAAATACGGCTGGTAGCAATGCAGCTCAAACTGGTCGATTCTATCATCGAATTCTGCCCTCTAGGTTACATACAATATGTTGTCGTCTTCTAAGCCTGTTCACTTTAAACCCTAGGCTACACAGAAACCGCTCGTTAGCATGTGTTAGTATGCCAGTGTCTCGAGATCTACTGGTCCTGGGTTTGGTGCTGCGCTCAACTTTATGCACGGTACGCCAAACGAAACTCAATCCCATAGTTTCAGGTGCCGACTCAAAGATATTACTTCGTTGCGGAAGTCTATCTGCTTATCGTCCTGATCTACGATCGTCACAACTTTTTGCGTGCTCTTCGCGATCATGGGAACGTAAATTATGCTTTTCGGAACTTCGACCACTTTATAATCTGGTGGGGCCGTCGGTGCAAACTCGTGCGGCATAATGCTGGTTTTACCATTTACATAGCAGCCGCTCGCCAAATGAGAGTTTATGCATATCACATTCACTGGAAATATGTTCACGGGTCGCAAGTATTCGTGCGTTTTGCCGGCTTCGTAGATTCGCATTTCGAACTTGGTTCGGTGAAATCAATATTTGCACTGCAAAATATTTCTTCCTTCAGCACGTTTGTATTACCATCTTATTCAAAAGTCACGTCCGATTTCACGGATTTCTTGATGGAATTGGTGATGTCCTTCAGTTTGTATGCGACGGTGGGAATGATGATTTATTTCACGTCTCCTGCCACTATGTACCGGAATGCAGAATTCACATTTTCTTCTATGTTGGATATGGAGTTGTAAGTTAGACAATCCGTAAGTCCGAAGACCCACTTACCTTTCAGCTCTAAGGGTGGGTAAATCGTCGCCCTCAGCTCGGATCCCTTGCAACATAGAATGACGGACACCGACACACTGACTGGGAAATATAGGTGCGAACACCTTTTATGTACAAGGTTCACGAACAATAGTTCACCTACGATTTTTTTATTCAACCACACCAGAAAGCGAAGACACAGGTGTCCAAAGTTCCATGTGTTTGGGATCTGCTCCATCTCGTAGTTGTAAGTCAGTTTGTCATTTTTTCAGGTACTACCGCAGTTCAGGTGGTGGATGAAAATTGCCGAAACTGTCATTGTAAACTGCACATTTGCCATATTTTATATCAGTTACCAAGTATGTATCGGGCCTGGCTGTCGTGTCCAGATTTATTATGGCACATTCATCACATCTGGATTTAGGGGTCACAGCATCTCGCATAAACAAACTGCGAAAATAGGTATCTTCAATTTGCGTGCAAACAGTTCCAAATCTACGATCGTGAGTGGCCGTTTCCGTCAAGATTTCATTAGCGCCTCTTCTTGCAGCGTTGCTTTTTCTTTCTCGCACCTCATCCTCGATAGGACGGTCATGTGTTAAGTCCTTGGCCCTTTTTGTACCTATGGTGATAGCTTATAGTTTATGGTTATAGCGGTGGTTTTCCTCCAATTGCTTATGTTTCTTTCGAGGATCGTTTCACCGCACTGACGATATTTGTTATGGCCATGGCGATACAGCGTAGAGCACCGATTGCTGGTATCTAGGCAGGGAGGAATCGTCTCATCTTTTTCTTCCCTCTCCTATTGGAACATTGTCCCGCTTTCTTCCATTCCCAGCTTTACCTTGGCTTTCATTGTGTTGGAAACACCCCATGCGGCTATTTTTTCACCGAGTCTAGTGTCCAGTGTACGATGTATTTCATCCTCCCTATGCACGAGTATCTTGTCTGCCTGGTGCCTGACATGCAGATCCTTGTGCAACGAATAAGCGATATCGTGCCACTTGCACACCTCGTCCAGTGCGTTGATGCCTATATCGTCGTGTGCCAGCCTTTTAGCTAGCTTGGTTCCTGGCCCGCAGAACCTGTATCCGGGAATGTGCAGCTCGAAAGGTAGATTGTTGATCAGCATATCGACGACTACTCTTCCAGATTTGATATTTCTTCTAAAGTCATCACATACTACTGTGCTACGAACCGATATATACCCGACCTTTATACGTTTTCGTTTCAGTATCATGGAGATAATCAGGCAAGATGATAATTTTTCCATCCACATAACCGAGGAAGATATCTAAACCTCACACAATGCACATCATGGAATGCTATTGCCCAATATTGTGCGGGGATTGATTTGCAGACCCTGCGGGTTACGACAAGATGTGAGTTCTTCTCAGCTTTTTGTAGGAGCCAAATAGTCTTAGGTTCGAAAATATGTACCAGTACTCCAAATCGCTCCTGCAACTGAAATATCAGCATCTAGCTAGACTTACAAGCCGATAATCAGCCGTATAGACAAACTTGATCGGCAACGCCACGAGGATGCTTTGCCTGGGCTAGATATTAAAAACGAAATCAAGCTGGAAGGACCGACCCCGACACATAAATGGAAAATGAGTCCGGAACTGCCCGAATTGGAATGGGGCATCAGAAGCAATGAGGGGGATTTGCCCCTGATCGATTGGTGCATGCGCGAGAACAGAAACGAACACAAGAGCATGGATCAGAGTGGGCACCCTGGTCGGGCACTACATCGCTTCCTACTCCGATTGAAACAGCGACAAGATGTATGGCTTGCAACACCATTATGAAAAATTGTTTCTCTGAAACAAGGAGGTAATTTTTTTTCCAGGAGATTTGATGCAGATCGTCAAGCGTAAGGTGAAAATTACGCTTGGCCTATGCGTACTTTTGTTTCATAGCCATCCCAGACACTACATCGAATCGGATTTGCACAAGTATCGTCGCCTACTACAGTCTATTCATGCTCATTATGAGAAAGATAACACCTCAACAGGGCTATTTAAGGACACAACCCGTGCGAAATTCGGCATTATTGCTGAACTGTTTCGACGATTGGTCAAAGCTTTGGGACAGACTATGTGTATCGGGAGGATCCGAACGAACTCGTCGATATACTATGGCCTCTGGTCGCTTCTCAGTACATGGACAACCGGTCGCACACCAACAAAATTATATCCATTATCAAAGAACTCGTCGAAGCTGGCTGCATCGTGAGATGACGAAATATGCCGTTTGTGGGGAATTGCACAGGTAGGCCAGAATGAACTATCCTAGGAGAAATTACGTCCTGGAAGAGCTGGACGATACTTTCCTATCCAACCTGATCGAAATGCAATACTTTGCTCGTGGAAATAAAGGCCACCGCTAAATTTTGACTGTAATAGACATATTTTCCAAGTATGCCTGAGTCATACCGCTCAAGTCGAAAAATGCATGTGGCATCACCGAGGCCATGGCAGATGCGTTGAGAGAAGGATGCATACCGAAAAAATATCCACACCGACGATGGTAAAGAATATTGTACTACTACTTCCCACGTAGTGATGAAAATGTTTGGCATAAATCACTATTCCACATACTCTGGGCTCTAGCATCATCGAGCATTTTCACTGGATTCTGAAAGCCAAATTGTGGAGACATTGCATGGCGAACGGAAAATACAAGTGGCTTGGGCTACTGCGGAAACTCGTCTGCGAGTATAATTATACCGTTCATTTTCTACCACTCGCATTAGGCTCGAAGATGTCAAGGACGACTCTCTGCTTCGGACTATGTATAATATTCCAACGAGGAGGGACCCAAGCAATCCTAAAGCCAAGATCGGTGACCTGGTGCGCATCTCCACACAACGTGGCATTTTCCACAAGGCCTATCGTCACAACTGGTCTGCAGAATTGTACAAGATGTTTCGCATACGATATTGGTACCCATACGTATATTACCTCTAGGACCTACATGGCGAACCCATCGTCGGTGGCTTTTAGGCAGAGTATATCCAGCCTACGAAGTTTCCCGATGTTTAGTTGGTCGAAAATGTGCTGAAACGGCATAATGGAGGTATGTTCATGAGGTGGCTTTGACACTCGAAGCGTGATGATTCCTGGGTCGATGAGAAAGACATTCTGAAATTGGAACGAGTATTTTTAAGCAATGTTATGTATATCAATTTTTTTTAAAATAAAAACATATTTTACCTTATTTAACATTCATTGTCTGTCTTTATTTGCAAATCTTGCAGTATTAGAGATAGCTAGCTCTGTGAAAAAAGCTAAAACTGCTCATATGCAAGCTGGCTTAGTTTATCTGACATCGAGCAGGTGTGAAAATGACATGGAAGCACGTGTGCAGTAACCCTACTCTGCGTAGGTGCAGATGTGAGAAAACGGCTTGGAAGCACATACGCTTGCATGTGTGCAGTTACCTGATGCCGCGTAGGTGCAGACCTGTGAAAATGCTAACATTGCACTTCTACCACCCATTTCC
>NQII01000785.1:445272-460072 GCA_002778355.1 Clitarchus hookeri | reverse complement strand
GGTAAAACCCTTGTTTGACTTGTAATGTTAATAAAGTATTTAACTGAAAAAGGGTATGTGTATGTGTAATTTGTATTACAGGAAATATTTATTTATGGTCAGCTAGAGTAGAATACTAGAGTAACGTAAATTTTAATTTCCCGAATTCTATTATATATTTTTGCAAGGCACGAATATATCACAGTATGTAACATGTGTTTATTTAATTTAATAATTTACCGGGTTTTTTTTTCGTATTTTTAGTGTAACTTTTGTTTTAACTAATATTTTAACGAACGCACGCGGCTCCTAATGATTAGCAGCCGCGCCTGTCCTCGTCCAGTTAATCTCGAGTCGTAGCTGAGGGAGTGTGTGCACGTAGAATGCTGTCATACTTTCCCGCAACAGAAGTAGTTTGCCTGGGTTAATTTTTCTGGAACCGTATCTTTTCGCATGCCACGCCTCCCAAGTCTCTTACTTGTACGTTTCTGTGCAAGGGAGGATTCAGTTTACAGTTTACCGTGACGGCTATTTCGGTCCTTGTTACCGGTCTCGTGAGCCAAGCATGTGGTCGGCCACTACAACTTTGAATATTTTCTGTGTGCGATGCACGCATGTGTTACTGATTTAAGTGTGTCAGTTTTGAAAGTTTAATTTGCAGAAAGCTATTTTGTGTATTGTGTTAACGGTCCAGTACTCATACTGTGTCCAACCAGGTGTCTTATATCAACGTGGAAAAGACCATATACACGGCCAAGAAAGGCTAATGATTGAGTGTGTGTGTGGGGAAGAGGAAATGTCCACTCTGAAGCCCCCTTTACCCTCAATCTAATCTTATGTAAGTTACTTCTTGATTTTGTCAATCAGATAGGTATAGCCCTGGTGGGCACTAGTTGCGTTTCGTGCGTATGTGTGCGTATTTATACCCACAGTTGCACTTTCACGA
Organism: Clitarchus hookeri; assembly: GCA_002778355.1. Lineage (NCBI taxonomy): Eukaryota > Metazoa > Arthropoda > Insecta > Phasmatodea > Phasmatidae > Clitarchus > Clitarchus hookeri. The sequence goes on along the minus strand of NQII01000785.1, from coordinate 459,147 downwards.
TCACATCATGTATGCATATAATCTGTGCCGCTGGTGCATTAATGCGGCACCGCCAGTGACGCTGGTTTATTGTACGTTGACGTGCGAGCTCGGTTTTCTGTATCAGTTTGTTCCTTGTCTTGGTCTCTCTAGTTCCCATCTTTCTCCTGTATTTGTGTGAATTAATTGCTGTCTACTCACGGTATCTTTCAATAGTATTTTCGCCTTCTACGACCACACTTATTTTCAGTTCCTTGCCCGTTACTCTCCTTGGGGCGCCGTCAAACTGGTGAATCATGATATGATGTGTTAATTCTATAAAATGTGCCCGAAGTAATTTTATACAAATGGCGCAGCTAGAGCATAGGATAAAGATGAGGTTGACGAATCTCGCTGGATGCGCACAACCAAATCTCCGTGTGCCCACATTAAACTGCTTTTCTGCCAATACGTCTTGCGGAAACGGCGTGGATTGGGTCTGAGGTTCGAACACTGTAAGTAAGTGCTTTGAAATGTTTGTATACTTCCTCTGACTAAATTTAAATGCTGTTTGATTAAATTCAGATTGGTGATGTATTTTGTTCACATAAAAGTGCTTGTCCTTTAAAGATTAATATATAAACAAACACGTTCATCACTGTTGACCATGTGACTTTGACATTTGTGTTCCTTTGCGGTAAGTCAGTGTTGGGTATGTGCGCAGAAGATGAGTAAGCAGTAAACCTCATCTTAAGTGTTTGTGCTATAGCTCGCTACGAGGCGTGCTCCCATGTAGTGTCATAGAATTGGCCCTAATTTGCTCATAAATAGCCCAAATCTTAGAAAAATTTCCAAGGTTGTATATTCGTAACGCTCAATATTCATATATTAGCATTATGATATCTGATAATATTTCCATGTCTATCGTTTAAAAACTCCCTTTGCAGTTAAGGTAGTTCACTAGATATTTTTTTAAAGCGAAGTTTCTTTCAGTGACACTGCACTGCACTCATGGTCCAGTACAAGTGAGCACTGTAATTTTATTTTTATACATAAGGTTATTCATTTTACCATCATAGTTATTAAAAAAAATTAAGAAGCCTTAAAATGTAAATTTTAGTGTGAACGTACATTTTGTCATAATTTTATAATCGTTAATCTGTCAAGCCGAGTGGTTGTATTAATTTTTAATTGTTCGAGGGCTTTCATAAGACTTTTCGCAGCTTCCCTCTTAATTATTTCGTGTTACTGATATGTCGATTTAGAGTGTTTGGGAAGACGTAACGTCATGAAGAATATACCGAGATTTTCTGCGTGAAGGTAATTTAATTGTGGCGATTTAATTTATTAAGTATGCTGATTGCCAAGAGTTGACTACTATCATTCCTGAAATATTATTGATGTGTGCTCTGGTAAAACTCAGTAATTAATTTGGTAGCAAGGTATACCCCAATAGAGTATTTTATCTATTTCTTTTACATACTTATTGACTCGTTACAATGTGTGTGTTTTGCATAAATGTGTGTGTGTGTTTGAAATAAGGACACTGAAAACAAAGCATATGCGCCATTTCCTTCCACGGATCCACACTATTTGTATTTATTCTACATTTCACGCTGAATACGACGTGGGAAGTGTTCAAATACTAAAAAAATGCCATTGTTTTCCATATTTATTTGAAAAGATTTTAATTCGGTATATTACAATTGTACAACAAATACAAAAGAGTACATAATAAATTACACAAAAAAACCAATAACATTGGATACAATGAGTGCATTACAAACACGTCGACACTTGTGTGACTCATGCTGGTACCTCATTAAATTGTAAAGTTACTTTTAGCACTTTACTTTAAATTAAACTGTTTACACGAAATGCTTAATGTGATGACAGTTAACAGTTTCATGACCTTTGACAATTTGTGACAAAAAGTATGAACGGAGATAATTTGAATTCAGAAACGATATGCAAAGCAGGTAGTAATATCATGCAGCTGAAATAAATATTACACAAAATAAAATTTATAATTTTTTACAACTCATTATTGTTTCATAACATTTAATGCTTAACTGTCAACAGCTGCATACATGAGCTGTTGAACCTAGGTAAGTATTTTCTGCTGAAAAGTGTAAAATAAACTGTTTAAGTTATCCGAAATTTCGTTTTATTTTTACCTTTACAGTGAACAGTTGCCAATGCACAAGGAATTTTTACTTGCTTATTTCTGATATACACCAATTCATAAAAAAAGTTATTTTACTCTACACAATATAGTTTTTAACATTTGCTTCACAGACGCTTACTTTACCATACAAAACTCATATAAAAGTGTAATGTTATTGTCGTTGAATTGCGTCTCAAACATCACACTACTGTATCACATAGGTAAACTACTACAAACCATGGATACAAATGTCACATAAATATATCATGTTTCACCAATTGTAAATATTTAAAATATTCCTCCAAAAGTTGTCAAAGTTTCCTTTGGTGATGTTTCACTTTCCTTCCCATTACATAAAGTGGATGGATGGAAGTGTTTCATACATACGAATTAATGAGGTACTTATATTTATTGGCATACAATGCACATTTAAATAAATATTATTTTATCATTATGCGCAAAACACCAGTGTTATACAATTTGAAACACATATTTAAATTAGACAAAAAGAAACCATTTCTGCACAGTAGTTGTTCACATCGTCGCAAACATTTTTATCCTTACAATATTCTCTGAATATGTTATAGAAGATGTATCAGTACAGCGGTTACAAACTTTCAGGAGAGATAGAGTAAACCTAGACGATCGGAAATCACATAGCAACGCATGGTCGGAAACGCTATCCTGGCGTGGTAGTCACGACACAAAACACAAGAAAGGATGGACACGAACAGGGTCGTCTGTTGCTTCGGATTGTGTAGCGACATCTATCGCGCACACCAGCCAAAGACGTCCCAGCATTTTTGCTGTACTAAGAAAACAAACAGGTTTGCTCACCCTGTTCGTGTCCTTCCTTTCTTGTGTTTTGTATCGTCACTACCGCGTCAGAAAAGCGTTTCCGACCATGCATTGCTATGTGATTTCCGATCGTCTAGGTGTACTCTATCTCTCCTGAAAGTTTGTAACCACTGTACTGATACCGCCTGTAGAAATTTCTTGCTAATTCACAGTTTAACTCGTAGCCTTAAAAATTTTGCGTTTTGTTTCTTACTATATATATTTTTTTCACGTTATAATTCTGTGTATTGGAATGAATGTATGATTTGTGGTCTCCTCAAAAACAGAGGAAAAAATTTATATTCATGATGTATAAACTTGCAAACCAACATATATTTTATTAGCAAAAGTATAAAACAATTCTAGTAACAAATTGAACGCAAGAAAGTTACAAAAAAAGAATGTGCTCTACACATGATACAAAAAGCAAAACTATTAAAATATCTGAGAGAAATATTTTAGAGCACGAAACAAATGCAGTAATTACAATAATTTTTACATGCCTTAGGTAATGCCAAATTATTTGGCATGTAAATCGGAGTTGTTGGCATTACGTTTTCTTAATATGTAAAACTTTCACCCAATCAATACTGCTGTAGCACAAGTATGTCCACTTCGAAATATAACATATCAACAAATAAACCCTAAATTTGGTTCGAAACATGATTCAACCATGCTTTTGACACTGTTTATTATATTTACCACGATGTATCTTTTCTTGCATTTTTTTTTCACATTATAGGAATTTACACAAAGAGTACCTAGGCCTGGTCAGTTAACAGCGGAAAATTACCGATGGTAATTTTATACTTCGCAAGATAATGTGACATGTATGTATTTTTTCGTAAGGTAAATGCTAATCATAAATGAAAAATCTTGAAATTGTAACACTGAAGCACATGTAGCAAGTTCCGCTTCTGAATGTGTGTTTGAGATTACTAACTGAATTTAAACTGAACCGTTTATAAAATCATTTTGCGAAAAAGATAACTACAGAGAAAATAATTATCAATATTGGGCCAACATAATAACATCTCATTAAAGAAATCTGTACTAACACGTTTTCATTTTTCAGTATGCTTGGAATAGTTTACGCACAATGCTGTTGCCCCTCACCAGTTTATGGTCTGCTGTTCTACATTGATGGCGTCATCTTCTGAAATACAAGTAACTCATGCGACTTTATAAAAGTAATACGATTCACTTAATAAGCTTTATAAAGAAACGTGTTTGCCATTAAATATTATGAACTGTACGACACACTAAGCATCTACTGTAACGTTACTTTTTATGGAACACAAATTACGTCGTGATGTGTGGCGCTTCAGATTCAGTGTGTTCGTTTTTTAATAAAAGCCCTCAGATGGTAATGTCTTTTTATCAGCCCTTGTCGAACAAACTCTGCCATATCTTGCAAACTAAATTCCTTGCTGCGATAACGACGGTTTTATACGCAGACCTGCTATTAAAATGAAGCGTATTTTGTAACGTAATATTTATTTGCTATTCTGAAATAAAAAATATTCTACTTAAATAATTAATGTAATCGATAGAGCCTATGCATTTTCCTAAGTACTCACAATGTAGCACAACGCAAATCCTACAATTTAATTATCACATACACAGAACTCACATGAAGTACTAATGCTTAAATATATTGTCATGAAGTAGTTTTAATATTAAATTTTATTGACGTTATACTCCGGAAAGTTATACAGCTTTTCCGCACAACGATTAAATAATTCTTATATTTTCTTTCAATATGCATTAAAACTGGCAAGGAATATAATTCTGTATTTGCTCACGAATAATACTTTGTGATGCAAATAGTAATGTGCGTATTTACATATGTAGCGAAATCGATCATAATGAGAGCCAATGTATACTGAATCTTATGTGTGCCTTTTATTAGCATTAGCATAACAAAATATCTTGTGGTTCTGTTTGTGTGAAAATTAATTTGCCAAGTGTGTGTTCCCTTCTAAGAGGTAAGTAACTAAACTTTGCGAATTTACGGAAATTACATCTACGAGGTATTGAAAACAGTTGCTTATTGATTGCAAATTAACAAAAAACCAACACGATGTAAGGAACCAAATAATAACATATTTAATTCGAATGATTTAATATCTTACTATTTAAGGCAACCTTAAGTCATACAACTATCTACTTATTTACTAACTATTCGAGCCTGCAACTGGAAACCTATTAAAGTTACACATGTTACACACCTACAGTTATCAGCTGTTAACAACAAGACCAATTGCTTCTGGAAATTGTTGTACATAAGAGATGATTACTTCAGAACGATGTCTGTATGTGGGCTTTTGTTACAGTGATACTATTATCTTGGAAGTCTTGAATGGGTTGTTCTAATGAAATTCAGGTATGTTCTACGATAAAATACAATAACAAATCACTGTATGTACACTGAACGGATATTACGATTAATAACGGCATCATCTTTGTAAATAAATATTTAAAAATCAATAAAAAAGAAAACCTGTTTACATACTACTTCATTACTGTAAAAAGGCTTGCCAAAACAACACTGCATAAATAGGGCCATGCAGTAATTAAACATTAAGAAAAGTATAAAGATATACAATATATGTACACATTACAAGTAAACGTGAGATACGACTAGATTGGCTGGCAATACTACACTGAACTAACACAGCAGCACTCCTTGCTGACAAAGCATGTCGCCCGTGGCATTACATGCTAAATATCAGCAAAGTGGTTTGTGATGGGGACAGACTGAATCAGAACATTTTTTCTTCTAGGAGATCCTTAAAGGTTTTCGCACGACTTCAGCTTCCCTGACCTGAAACATGAAACACAAAATTTAACAAACATTATTCATAACAGTGCCAGCTCTCTCTTGCAATACTATAAAGCTGGGTATTAATAATGTAATACAAATAACTTTGTATACCTTTTATATATGTCTGTTAAAAGCTGAATTTTGCAACCTAGTCAGCTATTGTGGCTCCATATGCCATTGTTGGAACATACACATTCTATTGAATTCCATTATGAACACATTGACACATCTACACCATTGATAATTGTGCACTCCCAAGTATTTTACTAAATTGTATTAGCACATTGATATCTCAGGTTCCAAAAGAATATCGGAACTGTAAATATAGCATGTAAAGAAACATAACATCTTGCTTTAAAAAAAATAGAATAATGTATAAGGTAGAGCATATAATGCGGTAATATAAAATTTTAGGACACAAGTTAAGGACTGCAATTTACGACTATAAATAAAGAAGGACCTCCTATTGTTCTACACGATATGTTGAAATGTTTCACAATTTTAGATTTCATTCTAACACATATTTGCATCAACGCATGATCGGTACATGGTTAGACTTTGCCCATTTATCATCCCCAGCACATTCAAGAGTTCACCTATCAGCATCGTACATTAATATTATCTATTGTAATGGGCGAGAGAACAGTTATCTAGAGAACTATACGTTCACTTTAAAAGCTACTCAAGCTTTGGCTTGCTAAATAAAGACGCGCGGTTTACTTGATCATTGTCTTGTTAAACTCAATACAAGACGAGCGCAACGCCAAATTGCGTGAAGAAGTTTCCCGATCGCTTCATCCTTCCAGCCTTCGCTCAACTCGTCCGCAGATCAAACCGAAATGACACAGCAGATATCACTTACAACCAATCCAAGAGCTTGTCGCCACTTCTACGCTACCCGCTTTTTATGCACCGAAAAATCTAAGCCGATCTCAACTAATTCCGTGCAGACAGCGCCGATTTACCCACAATTCAGTGTGTGTGACGTGCAAGACGACCAAAATGGCTATCATGTCGGCACGATCTGTGAACGTGTGCATCCGCCGTTACACTGCTACTCAGTTGCTCACGAGCAAGAAGGTGGAGTCGTCAACAATTGAAACATGTGCTCGTTAGCCTTATGGCTCCGTCACGACCGTGTGTGCTAGTGGTTCATTTTCTCGAGTTGTTCTCAGCCACCGTTCCAGGCCACAGACTCTTTTCTTATGAAATACCTTTTAATTTCCCTGGCCACGAGGTGAACTCTCGCTAGGAAATCGCAAATGAAGAAAATTGAATATTCTTGCATGTAAATCCATACTGAATAGCGGAAACGCTTTAACTCACGGCAATACTGGAGAGTTACCCAATCTCACAGCGACTAGTACGTGATTTTTTTTTTTACCCTAGTTTTCAAAGTAACGTTAATGGTAAATGATGGAAAGCAATTCTATTTTTAGGGTTTCATTATATGCCCTAAAATTAATATTTGTGTCTACTGGAATTTTAACAATTATTTTATGCGCACTGCGCGAAGAATTTTAAGCGATTTACACTGTCACGTGACCGACGTATGAGAAATATTCAACAATCCCACGGGTGGTGGATCGATAAACAAAGGCAGAACGAAGAAACCTTAAAGTGGGGCTTGAAAGCTTGAAATATTCAGCATTTTTTTTATAACCTGAAAAAAATATTCAGATTATTAATAAACTAAGAGTTTTACTTTTTTTATGATTGAACTCGGTTATTTCAATGTAATATGAACAGTTGGTATTGCAGCGTTAGTACTGATAATACTGAATAAGTAGCATTTCTCTAGACAAAGTGAATTTCACGAATTAATTTGGGAGCAGCCTAAACTTCTCAGTCCTTTACATTGTGCAAGGCTTTTATTTATCCAGCTTGTTTGCTCGTGATATGGTCACAATATTTCTACTCGTCTTCTACTGGCTGTGGGACTTTCAGCAATCACCAATATTATTTTGTTGATGGAAAGTCATAGGAAGGTTTAGTACAGAGCCCTTGAGTACTTTTCTATGTATCTTATACTTATATTTTGAGTTACAGAGTATTTAAAAGGTCTTTTTTTATCAGAGTCCTCTGAAATGGTGTTTCTAACGTGCGTGACATTTCAGAAGTACTCAACAACCCTCTTCTGAAGTGTGTGTTCTTTTCGTAGATCAGTATAATGGATAAAACTTGTATTACACACACACTGCGCCGCAGTTCAAACGCTAAGTAGGCGGGAGCCTTAATGATTCCGTCTGCCTGGAACTTGATCTGCGTTGCAGAGTGTATGAAATTATAGCTTATTGACGAAACTATTAAACGTGCCACCAGTATCTTCACCTACGGAAATACATCATAGCATAGACGAGGGCGGGATGGTACTTCACAGTTACCACGCATGTTGTAAATATTATTTTGGAGCCTTCAAATATAGTTAAGAACGGCTTTTTTCACTCTGCCGTATCGTAAAACATACTAGCCGGACACGAGTCAAACTGTGATAGGCGCATGTATTGAACTTTGCTATAGACTTTTCATCACTAAAATGATAGAGAGTCACCGTTAGTCCCATAGGTAAACGCAGCACTACGAGAACACTGCACGCCAGTTTAGAGCCCTGAACATTGTGGTGATGGCGCTCTTGTAGCGCGTGACAGTGTAACTCTTATAGCTCCCGAGCTTCATGGCAAAAAAAAGAAAAAATTATACAAGCAGGCGGGCCCCTTAATGCATGAATAAGATGAACTTCTATTATGTCAAGATGGTTTTTATGGTCGTATGCTGAGTTATTTCTCTCTCTTCTTAGTTACAGGTTAACTATACTTACAGGGATGTATTCATGGCCCCAATCACAATCATGGATGCGCAATTCCTCTTTGACTCTTGCATGAATTCCTTAACCTGTAGACATATTTAGCATAGTCCTGAGGTCTCTTTCCTACCTTGGACACACACTTAACCCCGGTAGGTTAGCAAAAATTTAAAAGAATAATCCCAGTTCCAGAGCCTACCAGCTAAACTTAACATGTACAACTTAATACATCAAGTAAAATTCCACTCAATGTCACCTGTGAGGGTTTTTCCTTCTCGCCACGTGGAGCGCCACCTGACCGGAGCGAATCTTTTTGAACACGTTGATGGCCTCTGCGTGCGACATGCCCTGCATGGACTCCCCGTTCACGGCGACAATCTCGTCACCTGCGGAAACAATAGCTCCTTAATGGCGTTCCAAAACATTGCTCAACAAATACACTTTACACTTGAGCTGTCCAAAAAACACTTTGAGTACGTGGTTTACAAGCTCTTACAGTTGTCCCAAAACTTCGGGGTTTGGAGAGTGCGCTGGCCTTCGGGCCTTAAAAACCTGTCCCAAAACTTCAGGCAAATTAAACAAACTGAAAGGAATGTGCAAATTCTGGTTATACACAAATGTAAAAATTACAAATTATGGGTTTTAAAATTCGTATATTTATTTAAAAGTTGAGCTGTATACTGCTGTTAATAATCATGTCATTTTACGTATAGATATTTGAGTATAAAATAATTTTTTTAAATAAATAAGTAGTTCAAGGTGATACATAATACTCACATTCGCTGCATAATCAGGACACGTTTGTAAATACAGTATGATATTTACGTTAAATCGCTTACAAAACTACTATGCTGGCCATTAAAATTGCAAACCCAACCCAAGAAGAACGTGAGCTATAACCACCAGATTAATTGGACAGAATAACCATGGTACACGGTCTACATGATTACTCTTGTATCTCAGTATGACTTGCACAATATGGGAAAATTAGTACTGAGTGGCCCCACCACGGGCGGCAATAACCGCAACTACGCTACATGGCATTGGGAGGAACATACTTCGGGTGTTCATCCGAGGAATCTCCACCCATGCTGATTCGATGCGTGACCAAAGAGCATCGTTTGTTGCCGCGGGTGTACTGCGGCAGGCCAGTCATGGCCCGACCATAGACCACTATTACAATGGTGAGACAGCCGGTGAACGTGCAGGCCAAGGAAGCAGTGTGACATGGTCGTACTCCAGGAACCGTCTGATGATGTGTGCAACATGCGGTTGCGCACTGTCCTGTTGGCATAGGGCCTCAGGCTGGCCCTGAAGATAGGGGACAACAACAGGCTCCAGCATCTACATGATGTAACAGTAGTTGGTCAGCTTACCAGATATGTGAATTAGACGCGAGCGGGATCAGAATTCTAAAGCACCTCATACCATAATCCAGGTGCTGGGCATAGAAGTTGGTTACGGTAGGACTCTAACAAGACGTGCGCCACGGTGCCGCCAGACATGGATGCGACCTTCGCAGTGCTGCGAGCAGAAGCAGGATTTGTCAGAGAAGACAATGGCATACCATTCGTCCCTACAGACCCAACGTTCCATGCACCATTGTAACAGCAGGCGCCTGTGGTGAGCAGTCAATGACAGCCGCAATAACAGGTGCCTAGACATGATCCCATGATGCTGCAGATGGTGATGCAACATGCGTGCGGGCACATATTGATGTGCCACATGTTTTAACTTGTGAGTGAATGTGTCTGATGTGGCTGTATAGTCCGTAATCACCATGCGCACCAGAGACTGTCCTCGCACTCGTTGGTGAAAAGGAGCCGTTGGCTTCCCGCTCGTCTCTCAGCCTGTCCCTTCTTAGCCCACTACTTCCATATCCGCTTCATTGTGGTTGCATTTCTTCCAGCGCAAGAACCAATTTCCTATTAGGATAATCCACAATCCCAATAGCTCACGATTCATCCGCGGTTGAAGGCGGAAACCTGTTCGTATGGTTTTTCGATACGGCATGCTCACTCCGTCTGTGCACATGAATGGCGGAGAATCACAAAAACCCTATCTCTCAGCGGCTCTCTGACTTTCACCGATATACCGCTCTTAGGAGTTGCCACTGGCGCACATGCTGCACTACCTGGCTGAACAATTAATCATGTTATTGTTCTGCCCTGCTCTACGCATTACCCCAATGTGAGGTCCTTCAGGTGTGTCCGGCTTGGTGTTGCAATTTTAATGGACAGCAGTGTAGTGTTTCTCTAGCTTTGCTCAGTTTTTACTCTGTTACTTTTCTCTACTCTCGGAGTAGGATTTTGAAACCCCGCCGGTGATAGCAGCAGACACATGTGGTCCTGTTCGTAGAAGAAAAATGGGATACAGTACGCCTGCGAGGTATTTTGAACGCCGGTGGGAGTAAATTGAGGTGTTGATGGAGCAGCGGTGGAATGAAAGAGCTGGGGTAAACGGGCGTGTCCCGTGAAAATCAGTTGGATAACGGAAGTGATCACTACGTTTCCAACGTTTGACCGCAACGGGAATCGAACCCGGTTCGCCGTTGTTGGAAGCGAGTAGTTTGACTACTACACCACCAAGACCCGCTATGCAACTATAATAATTCTAGTCAAAGTAATTAATTCATTTAAAACGGCTTGTCTGTAGAAAATTCAAATGTAAACAAACGCTTTTATCAGTGTTGACCACATGACGTTGACAGTGTTGTATTGGCGATGGGAGGGTCAATGCTAGGACGGGAGATGAAAATAGGTCTACCTCATATTACGCCTACGGTCCTGAACATGCGACTTTTTTTATATACGAACGACAGTTTGAGGTTCATCTGGGTTCTAACAGTTTACTCGGGGGCAGTGGCATATCGTCATACGATGTCAGATTTCTGGGATTACCTGGCAAATTAATATTAATAAATATATTCATCCACTTCGCAATTATATGCTTGCTGGTGTAAGTAAAAATAAGTTTTGTCCTGTACTTTCTGAATGTCAGAGGAATACTTAAAAAAACGCCGAAAGAGGATAATCGAAGCACAGGAGCACACTCAGTTTTGCAGGGAACGAGATTTCAGTATGAAGGAGACCGTGGCCTGTTGTGATTGTCCAGTTCATTGGAGCAGGACAGCCAGCCTGTATGCAACTTGTGCGATTCGTCCAGAGACCACATGCTTATGCTGAACTGCTGTGATTCACCCAGATTCACAGATTACTTTTGGTACAGGTTACGATCGACTTGCTACATTGAATACTAAAATTTTGGATATGCTGTAGGGCCACGATATATATGGTTTACATTTAACTAAAGGCTTTTTACCGTCTAAACATATGTTTAGTTATATAGTTGTATCTACCGTGCATTCATCAGCCACGTGTTACAACTATAACGTATGCGTCACACAGAGAATCAAAGTTTTTTTTACAAAATGTATAATACAAAGAGAAGCCTAGTTCAGCAGTAGTCATGTTTAAACATTAAGTTTTTAATAAGACTTCAAGGCACTACTATTCTCCTTATTTGCTAATAATAGTACTCTATATACAACAGTCAAACCCCGTTTTCAAAAAGACCCTTAAGGAATCCACTAACAATGAAAATCCGAAATGCATCGTAGTAGACGCCACAATCTTTGCGCGGTATCCGAATTCGGGTAAGGGGTGCTCGGGTGTTGACGCAACCCTTTAACGCATCTACTGCAAACGGGTGCGACACATGCAATCACCGCGGAGCACTTAAATTCATCAACTTTGCAATGAGGTAGTTGTTTTATAGTCCTGGTTCTAAATTTTTTTGAGACAGTCCTCACGCAAATTCGATATTCACATTACGAAAACGTCCACACAAGATTTGTTGTGTGTAAGTTATTCATCAGGGTGCTCAAACACAATTATAGTATTCCGGGTTTTGATTATCATCATTCTCGTTTTATCGTATGTTCATATGTTTGTACATTAATTTTTTCGAAACCGAAAGTGCCATATGGCAACATTTTATTTACTAAGTAAGATGTATCCATTTCAAAACGCTGGCAGTTGCCAAGTGGTATTATGGGTATATTCTATGGAGTTCACTGACGAGGTCGGCTGCCATTTTCCTTAGCCAAATTGGATCATAGCTTTTCTTTAAAGCTCTTTCACTGCTAGTCATGTTACTGTAGAATGATGTCGTAAAACCTTGTGACAGAGAGCGCCACAAAATTTTGCTGAACTTAATTTTTAACTAATGTTGGCAATAATTTTGTGTGATAGTTTTAATATATGAAACAACAATTCGTATCTATAGAAGTTTTGTTTCCTTTCTTTAATGTCGTGAAACTTAACCTTCCGATGTAAATAGGTGAGCTACAACCCTGCATCTCCCCTTTTCTGTCAAACTCCTGTGGAAACTATACACTTTTACGCTCATGCGTTAACACTTTTATGTGAGACAGGTGTCTCGTCAAAATTAGCAAAAACACGTAACATTTTTCTTAATGTGATTCCTACCCACCTGAAAAAGCAAACATCGCCAACACAACTGTCAGTCACGTGGTCAGCAGTGATAAACATGTTCGTTTAGAATTGAACTTCCTAGAGACGTGTCCTTTCATACGATTGGAAATTTGATGTTCATGAATATATTCTAATTTAACTATAGACCGCGGTAGTGTGGTAGTCAAACTACTCGCATCCCACCAGGGGATTTCCACTGCAGCGTGTCTGTGTGATTAAGGTGAAGCCACGTGTCCGTGGGTACTCGGATACGATGCGCGGACAGCAGTTTCAACTGCCCGTCCCTTCCGACTCAAAACACTGGTTGCTGGGTCGGCCTCTGTGATCTCCACGTGTACGGCCGAGAAGGATCTCATCAAGACGGTTCGCCACGAACGTGCTTTACAAACAAAAAGCATGGGTTCCCAACAACCTGCTGTTTGACAGACACTTCAACTGCGACGTCAGGAATAAGACGTCGTGCTCGCCGAACACGAGGCACAGGGGACGGCCCCGATAACCTGCTGGTCTTCAGATCACCGTGGTTCAACAGGTTTTGGCGGAATCAGTACTTAGATGGGTGACCATCCAAGCAGCTGAAGGCTCACATCAAACTATGGGTAGGTCTACTAGGGTCAACACAAAGTTAAGCATGGATGTGAGGTCTTGACAACCAGGTACTCTATCCAACCTGTTACTCACTGGGACACCAGGTACAAGCAAAGCATAGTGAAGGTCCTAGCGCACACGCGCATAGGAAAGAAGATGCGACTTGCCAGACACGCATGACTGCGTGATAGCAGTAAGT
>NQII01000785.1:373966-445243 GCA_002778355.1 Clitarchus hookeri | reverse complement strand
ACTCGTGAACTGCAGCCGCGCCCTCCAGCAAGGCCGGCCCGCAGCGGCTACGCATGCGCCGGCATGCATTCCTCTCCTCCGCACGGCTCGGCGAGCCGACGCCACATCCGGTACACACCGACGTATATACTATACACACGGAGCTCCTCTTCTGCGCAGGTCCACTAGAAACCACTGTCAGATGTACGTGTTCATACAGTGCCCTAGATCACGAGCATGAGCATTCTACATAGGATTCAGTAAATATTTGCTAATTGCCATTTTCAAACCGCTCCATACGGAATCTGTTGAAAAAACTCAAATAATTCTATTGAAAAAAAAAAACTTTTTCAAACAGTATACAATCTGTTATTTAGTGTTCATAAAAAATACCCACCGAGATTAAAGAAACAATACACTCTGATGTGAAATAAAATAGGTAATTTAATTTGTCAAAAAACAGAACTATTGCATATACAGAAGTTTATGGAAGTGGTTAGGTTCGAGCATCTGCCCAAAATATGAGCACGTGCTCCGACCTTCATATGCAGTCGTTTTACCGACTCCTCTCCTACTTTGTCACTGTACAAAATGTTGTCGTATTTTGTTAAGCGTGCGCAAACACACAACAACAAACAGCAATAAAAATTCAAGGTGTGAAAATACTTCATGCTATCGAAATATATACATATTATGAAAAAATTAATGTATTTCCAAAGTTAAAACCTAACATCGGTAAATTTTTTCAGGATCATATATTTGATATGTTAAATATAGTGGTTTCAATTTATAAAATAAACGCTGTTCTCTAGTATCGGCCATCTTAGGACGCATATAGACATCACAGAACTAAACTGTTACATTTTGTGATAGGTGAATTAGTAATTATTTTACAAAGTCTACAATGAAAAATAAGTTACAATATTTTTCACTGACAGAAGTGTTGTTCGCTGTATTATTTACCACAAAAATAAGGATAAAATGAAAAATTCTATAAAATAATGAACTGATTGGTTAAATTAGTCAACTAGTACAATTAGTCAATCTGTCGATTTTAAAATAACAGTTTTATTCCATAAATTCTCATTGTATTGTAAAATGATGACTACTCGTGAACTGCAATAACCTCCTAAATTGAAACCACTTCATTTACATATTTTAAAATATTAAACCTATATATAAATATAATAAATTGAACTTTTATTAGCTTTATGTGCGCAGAAGATGTATATATTTCGACAACATTAAAGTTTTTCACTTCCCGAAACCTAACGCTGCTTACCATTGTATATTTGTTTATACTATACAAAATACTTATTTCGCACTGAGGTGAAGTAAGGGAGTGGTAAGGCGACTGCCTATGGTGGCAAGATTATGTCTAACATTTTGAGCAATTCTGACCACGTCCACACATTTTTTGTATACGCAATATTTTCGTTTTGCGGCTAAATAATTGCACTTAATTCATTCCATATCAGAATGCACTGTTCCTAGCGCTTACTTATTAATCAACTAAAGAAAATGGTTATATACAGTTCCTTTATTTTAACTGAAGTGATGTGTGCAATTTTTATTTTCAAGTTCCAGGTGGTGCCGTTTCAACAGGTAATCAGTAAATATTTACTGATTTCAATATTCAGTGTTTAAAGAGACATTCGATACTTATCAGAGTAGACGTCGATTCATATCTGCTGGTCGGATTTGGGGGTGATAACTATTATATGTTGCCAAACCCGTGGTAATAAATATACTTATTTATAATTTGCTTTCTACTTTCTATTATGTAGTAATTTAACATTATAATAATATTTTTGTTAAGAAATTGTTTGCAATAAGAAAGTGGTTACCCCTGTTATTTTCATTAAAAAGGGGGGGGGGTGGGTGAGTGTTTACTCTTATGTGAAATATCGCGATAAAAAAAAACAATGAATGGAGAATTGTAATGTAATTTGACTTCTTTTCCGATATTTTGCAAAAATACAGCTTAAAACCAAACTTTAAAGGGATCGAATGAGAGTGCCCCATAATATTTCCCGCTTAATATCGCATAAAGAATCGCCTCATGAAGTTTGATTTTTATATCGATACTCACAAACTTTTAGGATTAACTTTCCACCCGCAGCTTCGCCCGCGTATTCTTCACAAAGCAGTTATTGATTTCCTCTTCAGATGAAACACTTTGTGCACTACGCTAGGGTTATGCCTTCGGGTTCTAGGATCATCAAACTGATATGGGAGCTTCACTCTGGAACAGGTCATGTAGAGCTACCCATGCGAGACGCAGTCTTCCCTCAAGTCTGTCCCTGCTACCTTAAGCGATTGTCTTTGGACCTTATATATAGTCATAGCAATACAGACATAGAGGGGGAATTACAGATTCTTTAATTTGAAAGTGTACTGTGATGGAATGAACGTTATGCTCGTTATGAACCCTTATTCTCCCCCCCCCTCCCCCCGCACAACCGGTGAAGACTGGCCTCGATTACATCTTATGGCAAGCCTTAACATGTAACCTGGTGTTATTGCAGAATTTTGGCAGGTTAAATGATTCATAGTAACATTAATCTTGAGGATAAGCATGCGTGGTGACAGTCGGTAGGTAATGGACTGCATCATCCATGTTTACAACTGTGTTCATGGATTTATTCACAGCTTGAGCCAACTATGCTAATGATTTTTTATAGTTTTGACGTTGCTCAATCTTTGTTACATCTTCTATGACAATAATGTTTTAAGTATGTGTTGATTCACTTTAAAACTATAGAATATTTGATTAACTGATTTTTGTATTTCTAGAATTTCTAGTATTAATGCTTCTGGCTTAAAAGAAAGTTATCGGCTTTCATTGTGAAGGCGTTGTATTGAATTTATCGATGGAATTGCTTGCGACATGTGCTTAAATAAGAATCAACCTTCTCATACAAGAATGATGGGAGAATCGTAAGAGATACATGACACATATGTGGTGATAGAGGGGTAGTCTGGCAGTAGAGTGAAGCACAAATAGCCTGTCATTTCAGTAGCTATAGCATTGCCAATTGCAGGTAGCGCATAGTAGTGACAGGCGGTTGAATTAGTTGGGCAGCGTAGCGGACAGAGGAGGGCGCCAACACAGCACTCACTCTTATGACTATTTCTTAAATTATCACCGAACCGTAAGAAACGTAAGACACCAGAAAATAGCCACACTGGAGTTTACACAGTCTATTAATACACTGATAACATGTATTGACGGACTAGCTAGAAATATATTCGACGTGCTAGCAGAAATACGTTAGTAAATAACTGCACTGATAATAAACGAGAAAATATTACAACTCGTTTGGCAACAGAAGTCACAGTACTATATCACCAAACCGCAGGACACAGTACGCCATGGCCAAATTATATAGGTAGTTATTTTATGAGTATGGCTACATATGACTTATCGCATTAATGAAAATTTTTACATCCATTAACATTTGTTACGCTTTTTTACCCACGGCACAAGTTTAAATCATAATTGTTATTTCTAGGCGACATTTTCTTTTAGGCCTTACTGTGAATGCAATTACCGGCAACGTGTTTCTTGTGATTACAGTATTACCTTACTTCCTGATAAATAAATATTGTAGTTGTACATTATAGGCTGTTAACGGTTAATTGAGAATTTTTGAAAGCTCAGCTCATTATATAGATTACTCTCATTTTGTATCCTTCCGCCTTATGTATGATTAATAATGCCGTTTAACTTTATTCACGTGCTATGAAAATGGAAAACAGGGAACTTTTAAATTAAACGTTTTTATAATACGCAAATTCATGATATAATGTGCGTAATACATAACTTTTACGACTTAAGTAGACATAAATTTACATATAATACAATTCAAACAATGTCAGGTCTTAACACAATTTTTATTAATTATCTGCCAACTTAACTGGTAGTCTGCATGTCAGTGTGTAGGTTAGTATACTTGTAGTTATGGACAGTAAGTTATCTTTTCAAAGGTTAATTTCAAAATTACTTACTTTACCGTGAACAGCCTTCAGTAAAAATTAATATGGTAAATTTCTTCAACCTGTATTGGTATTGTTGTAGTTCATTCGCAGTATCTTAACACTTTTTGAATTAAACCTTTGAAATCTACCCCTAGTATGATGCGTTTTGTTGTTCTCTAAATATCTCGTTTATCTTAATGGTTTTATACAACTTCTGTCAACTTGAAATCACTTTTTGAATCATACCTTTGAAAATCTACCTCTCAAATGATGTGTTTTGTTGTTCTCTAAATAAGTCGTTAATCTCAAACGTTTATACTACTTCTGTTAAAATGAAAGCATCATATTATTAGTAAAATTAAACTTCTGCCTATATTTTATCTATAAGTTATAATTTTATCTAAGCAGAGACAAAATAGGTCCATTGGTAACACCTTAATAATTTATTTGAGGACATGTACTCTGTTATAGTCCATTCGTGGTTTCATATAACTTTCCTGAAACACAGCTTAAGTTCCAATTTCTGCATATTTCTCCATATTGTGCAAACAAATCTTATCTTGAAAATTGCATCAAAGTGACAACGCACCGAATTTGAGAGCACTTAGTTACAATATGTTTTTCATGGGAAATATTAACGGGCTACCAATATATATCAATTTTGTCTCTGTTTAAATGAGATTATAACTTTTAGATTAGTAAAAGTTAAATTTAACTAAAAACAAGTTGATTTAAAGTTGACAGAAGTTGTATAAAGCGATTAAGATAAACGAGATATTTAGAGAACAACAAAACGCATCATACTAGGGGTGGATTTCAAAGGTTTGATTCAAAAAGTGTTAAGATACTGCGAATGAACTACAACAATACCAATACAGGTTGAAGAAATTTACCATATTAATTTTTACTGAAGGCTGTTCACGGTAAAGTAAGTAATTTTGAAATTAACCTTTGAAAAGATAACTTACTGTCCATAACTACAAGTATACTAACCTACACACTGACATGCAGACTACCAGTTAAGTTGGCAGAGTATTAATAAAAATTGTTTTAAGACCTGATATTGTTTGAATTGTATGATATGTAAATTTATGTCTACTTTAGTCGTAAAAGTTATGTATTACGAACATAATATCATGAATTAGCGTATTATAAAAACCTTTAATTTCCTAAAAATTCCCTGTTTTCCATTTTTATAGCACATGAATAAAATGAAAGGGTATTGTTAATCTTACATAAGGCGGAAGAATACAACATAAGAGGAAAGTAGATAATGAGCTGAGCTTTCAAAATAATATATACATATTAATTTATGTATTAATATATAATTATTTTCATATTTTGCGTATATAGTATGTGTTAGCAGCGGCAACACGCAGAGCGCCCACCTTCGAGCAGTGAGCCGGTCTCGGCGGCCTGGCCCGAGGGGAAGATGGTCTTGACGAAGATCCCCATGTGGCCGCGCGGCGAGTCCCGGCCGCCAACAATGCTGAAGCCGAGCGACTTACGCCCGGCGCCCTTCTCGAAGACGACCGTGTGGAAGGCGACAGGCAGCATGGTGATGGAGCCTGAGTGCTGCGAACGTGCCACCGTCATGACGGTGCGCGAGCTGTCCCGCCGAGACTTCTGCGAGCCCTCGCGCGACACACCGCCGCTCGGCGACGTGTCCCCCGAGCCTGCTCCTCCTGTGCGGAACACATCGTCCTGCGGGTCGACGAGCAGTGACGCAGCGCTGCCACGGTCTGGCGACGGCCGCCTCGCCACCAGCGGGAAGTTGTGCAGGGTGAGGACGACGGCGGGGTCGGACGACGTCATGTCGAGGATCCTGCGCGGCTCCGTGGGCAGCGAGTAGCGCTTCTTGCCCGTGACGGGTGGCGCGCTGCGGCTACGCACTCCGTCGAAGCTGGGGTACTTGCCGGCGGGCGACAGTTTGGGGGCGCGCGCCGGGGACACAGGGCTGTGCGGTGACGGCGACCAGGCCTCGTCTTCCTCGCAGGACGCCTGCGGCCGCAGCGATGCCGCCTCGTCCTGGTGGTGGGAGGGCGAGGCTCCTCCACCGTCGTCGCGGGCCACCACGATGTCGACCTCGGAGGAGGCCGAAGCCGACTGCATGCAGCGATCCAGCACCGCCTGCGCCTCCGCCAGCGTCGCGATGCCGCGCAGCAGACGCCCGTTCACGTTCACGATCTCGTCGGCGACCTTGAGCCGCCCATCCCTGCGCAACAAAACCTCACACTTACAACCGCTCTTTGTTATTGCCTGTTCACGGTTAACTGACCACATTTGAAATCAACCTTCGAAAAAGGTATCTGCCCATACCTGCATAATGACTGAGAAAAAGTAGTTCCATGTTACCGTTGAATTAGAATAGTTGGGTAGACATTTATTAATATTGGAAACCTTTTGTTTTGTATTTTTATGCATTTAAGTACAAGAATAAGTAAATGGTTAAAATATTTACATGCTAATTTAAATTTCACAGTTTCAGTCGACGTATGCATGAATAAAATGATTAGGCCTATGACAATAGTCATTTTATTTGTAGTGGAAAATACACCATGTGCATACAGGTATATGACTTTCAAAAGTGCCCAGATTAACGTGAACAGTCTACAACGTCACCGTTGTACGTCATTCCGGGGAGGGATCAAAACTTTTACAAACCTAGATATACACCTAAAAACATGACACATACATGGCTTACTTGGGACTCAAACTCAAAACCTCGCTGTCCTAATACGCCACTTTCCTAACTACTTAAACAGTATCAGAATACAAAGCCAACACAATTAATTTAATTATGTTCTACATTTACGAAATACGAGAAACACTTAAATATTTGTTGGTCTAAAATATGTACAAGTCTTCAAAACAGTCATTTTCATTTTAAAAATTATATGTAAATATGGAAATATGAGATATTAAAAAAAAAGCATTTTTAAATGTCTAGTAATTTGCTCTCAAGGTGAAAACGTGAGAGTGATGTATCAAAAGTTCCGTGTTTGATCCCTAGACGAGTCTGCGAATTTTTATTTGAGTACAATTTCCTTCCTTGGCCAAAACCGGATAATTGTTATCATTCTCACCTCCGTACTACGGGAAGGCAATATCGTTTATATTGTATGCAGATATCCGTGGTTTCCTGTAAAATTGCACATTATTATTTTAATGACTTTATTGTATATACAAATATATATTTGAAAGATTTATTTTTATGCGAAAATTGGAAACGTTTTATTTTAATCCCACGGATGCATGGTGAAAACCAACTAAATATTTAAATGTGAGAAAAATATATATTTTGGTTTGATACTGAATGCACGATAGTTACGTTAGTTGTATTCCGGCACAGGATAGATTTTTGCACCTTACTTAATGACGTGAAGTAATGGTTTTGTTTTGTTCAGCTGGAATGTTTAAGAAAGCGTCCTCTCCAACAAATGTAGAATTTGTAGTACCAATAAATGGCCACACAGCCTGAAATGCTAATAGAGTTCAGCTTTCCTTAAACTTACTGAATAAGTACATGCCTAGCAATAAAATTTATATTTTCTCTCAAAACATAAAATGTTAGAGGTACCAATATCTGCTTGCTATTTTGTTTACATCTTACAATCAACGAATATTTGGTCCTGAAATAGTTGGTTCACGTAAGTAATAAAACCACTCTATTTAGTATATACACGTTATGAACAAGGGCTATTTGGAAATCATCTCTCTCATGGCTGAAATTATGTTCTCATATGTCATTGGATTTCCCGTTCACTAACACTCTTCCCCACAACGTTGTTGTCACGTGGTTCGGTGCTCATTAAAGCTACATTGTCCTATAGCATATAGCTATGATAAAATAAAATACATTATTTACGTGAAACTTTACGTCTGGCTGAATACAAACTGTTCGGCACCCGGAGGTAATTAGTAGCCTCGCAACCAGGCGCTACTAGTAACCTCTTCTTAAAGTCAAAGTAATTTTTATCTCAACACGTGTTTGTTGCCCATCCAAAAATGAACCATTAGTGTTACATATACATATACACAGACACACATGCACACACTAAATATTTCATCCGTCTTGCCTCTTATTTCCCTCTTTTTATGACCAAATTGTTTCTACTGTATTCGTATAGGCGTGAAAAAACTCGAGAGGGCTGAGTTACAGTCGTCGATAATGATATATTATAATAGATCACTTTAATTATTTTCTTAAGGCTCCCACCTATCTGGAGCTGTTTTCCGCGTTTGAGACCGAGAAGCGCAAGATCGATAAGGGTGACACTGCTTCTCGCCAAGAGGCGTAAGGTTTTGAACTGGCGTGCAGTGCTTCGTCGCACTGCGTGTACATATGCGACTTTCAGAAGTGACCGTATTATTTTATTGGTGGAAAGTCTGTAGGAAGTTTTTATGCGCGGGCATTGAGTAGTTTTGTTTTTATCCCAAGCCCATATTTTAAGATACAGCGCTTTCAGAAAGCTGATTTTAGCCATTTTGGAGTACACAAAAATTGTGTTTCTAATGTACGTGACGTTTAAAAAGCACTCAACAGCTCTCGTATGAAGTGTGTGTTCTTTTCGTTAATCATCACATAGCACGTAGGTTTAATAGTTTAGCAGAAAGAGTGAATTGCATGGCTCTCTGCAACGCAGTTCTAGCGCCAGGAAGGCGGAAGCCTTGAATGGCTGTTGTATCGCAATGTATAAATGTGCTTAAAAAGTTTGGTTTATTATACAGCATTTAAGGAAAAATTCTTGCCAAGAAAGGGAGGATACAATGCCTTATTTGAGAAAAACTGTCAACCCGCAGACACAGCGAGTTGTCTACTCAAGCAGAAAATAAACCGGTGTAATTTTTTAAACCTTTATTTTACCTAATGACTTGAATATCAAACTGCACATACTGACTACCATAAGAGCGAAATAACATGGAAATAGCAGGCTAGAACTATAAAGCTGCAAAATGTTTCATTATATTAATTATATGACAACAAACAAGCAGGTGTATACAGCATATTTTTAACCACAGTCAAATTATAATGAAACTATCAATGAGATATAAACTGAAGTGAACTGACCTCTCAGCAACGTGACCTTCTTCCAGCTTGGACACGATATACCGTATCCCAGGTGACATGCCCTTAGAGCTGTTGGTCTGCTGCTGGTGCTGGGAATGATGGTGCCTGTGTTGTGACAGGTGGATACCAAGCGGCTCTCCTCCTTCGGCTCTCGACAACTTGATCAGCATAAACTTCCTCCGGTACACGCTCCGGTTATGAGGGTTCCGTCTCGAAGGTGACAGCTCTCTTCCCAACTGCCGTGCAACCCTTTGCTCGTAGTCCATCCCTTCCACGATCGCGTCATCCTCCGACGACGTCGAAGTCCTACGGGAGAAACTATGGGTTGGAGACAGCAGAGCCTCTACATGCGTGGGCGACCGGGCGACTCCTGGCGATAACCTGTTATCCCTCACTTCTTCGAGAATATCATCGCCAGTAGGAGGTGTGATTTGAACCGGCGTGGCAGGAAACACTTCTAACAGCTGAGAGTTGAGGAACTGGTGCCTCCGAGCTTGGTTGAGATCCTCGTGGGCGTAGTTCACATCTTCTGAACCACTTCTGAACCTGACGTTTTTCTCGTCCAAATTGTTCTGCCTTACAGCAACATCAGCAATGTTTGGACATATTTGTGCTGAAGGGTTTGTGGAATTCGACCGCCACCTTCTACAAGAATCAGTAGGCTTGTTCTGAGAAACATGAATGCTTGGTGTGGCTGAATTTGACCTCCTTTTTCTAGAATCTATATCTTCTAGGATAGAATGCATCTCAGTTGCCAATGCAGCAGAGTTCGATCGCCAGGTTCTGGTGTCACATGATCTACCCTCCATCGAGCGAACAGGCGATGAGATCTGGAATTTTTTATTGTCACTGAACTCATGCTTTCGACTGGCAAGCGGAGAGTAATAGCTTTTGATCGGGTTGTTCTGCACAGTTATGTTTTCGGATGAGCCCTGGTTCGTGCTTATCGTTGGCGTAGCTGAATTTGATCGATGCCTTCTTGTGTTTTTATTTGTTTCTAATGTGCCAGATACAATTGTAGAGTTAGATCTGTATCTTATTGGAGATTCGGAACTCATGCTAGAACAAATTCGTGCCTGAGTTTCAGAATTTGAATTGCTGGTATCCAATTCATTAACGGCTGCCATGTGAGAACAGAAGGCAGAATTTGAATGAATACGTTTCGTATCTTCCATAGAATTCACTCGACTGAATTGTACAGTAGGTGTGGCGGAATTTGACCTAGCTTTTCTGCTTTCATCCTGAAACCTACTGAGGCTGTTTTGAGAGAAAAGTATGGCAGAATTAGATCGTATTCTAGTGCTATCAACTGAATTGCTTTGAATGAGATCATTAATAGAAGAAGGGGAGTTTGACCTCCAGTTTCTGATGATGTTGCTGTAGGCACTTGAAGACGGATAATAACTTGCACTACATTTTTTCGATTCAAGTCCATTTTCATTGTTACCACCAAAACTAGTTTGAGAATTTTTATCCAGCATATCTGGTGAGCAAGATAAATCAAGAGTTTTGTTACCTTCCACACTTGACGTCGGTGTCGAATTTACTCCACATCTTCCCAAACTGTTTGTACTAATATTTAGCCTGTTCCAGATCACTGGCGACTCGGACTTATCGTTGGATGCAGAAGACCATCGCGCCATATCTACAGGGCTCTTCCCATCACAGTGCCACGACTCAGACTCGTGCAACGACCCAGAATCTGAGCTTTCATTCGCGATTATTCCACTATCGCCATCCTGATCCCCCGGCACAGTTAACCTGTCTGCACAGCCATCGCCATGCCTAGGGCCATCACTATCATAGCCAGATTCATTTGAGCTCACGTAGCTTGATGGCAACTGCAACTTTTGTGTCGATGCCTCCTCAGGTGCTAAAGAAATTCTTTCAGGATCGTCTATCTTCTCTACATACCCTCGCCTCCTGATATCCATTACCTTTACGCCTTCTTGTAAAGACTGTCGGTGATCCTTTGTGCGCACAGACATTGAAACATACTCCTCAGAGTTAGCCCGCAACAGCCTGCTATTATCAGGAGAGAATTCCGGCCCACGTTTACGTGCTTCTGAGAAACTTTCTCTGTTCGATTTAATTCTCTTCCTGCTGAGCTGGCCTGCAGAATTCGAGCCATTCTCTTCTGGAAGAACAGAAAGCTTGGATCGGAGGAAAGCATAAGGAAACTGGGCTTTGCGTGCACCATTCGGACACGATGTTGAAGGTGTATGCTGCGAATTCTCTCCAAGTGCGGCGATGTTGTCGCAGCTTACCGTCTTTGTCGGTACGTACCCAGGATCTGAGCTACCTGTTACACTTACAGAACTAGCTCCATATTTGTGAGAAAGGTCAAGACCTTCCGCAGGGTCATCTCCTCTGACGTAGGACATGGAGAGCTGAGAAGTTGAAACACTTTTAAATAGCGGTCCGGTTCCACCTGGGAGGCCTGACCCACGCACAGGTGTTCCTAAGTGACTCTTTGGACTGCCATGTGACCGGGACGAGTTTAGCATTCCAGTAGAACCCATTCTTATGAAGAAACTCTTCAATGGTGATGGTTCTTTCCTAGAAAGTGTGTCTGTCAGACCTGGCAGGTTGGTGTCCGACTCCACACTCCGCAAAGTTGAAGAATTTTCAGATTGACTGCGGCCCATGCGCCACAGCATCTTCCTTCGCACGGGCTCGTTAGTGCTGGGCGCCTGATGAACAACCTGAAGAGGAGGGGATGAAGTCGTTGATGTAATGGACTCCCTGGAGTCGGACCGCCTCAAAAGATCCAGCTTCTTGCCCATTCGACGACCCCATGTCGAGAAAACTGTAACACGAACAAACAAAACAGGCTCAATGAAACGAGCAGTTTCAAAATTATTCGGCATACTGCACTTCAATTTTAAAATAAGTTTTTGTTGATTCAAGAAATTGCATTACATGAACATTAATTTAGGCAACAGAGATTTTACTTTAAAGAAGTCACTGACAAATATTGCTCTGTGAGAACAAACCCTTATTGCCTCCCTATTGCTAATTCCAGATCTCAGGAATCATACACAAAATCGAGTTTGTATTTTCGTGCATATTAATACTGTTGAACTGTTACAGAAGACTCCTTATCGTCTGAACTTGCGAATTATCTGTAAGTATGGAGGGAGAAAATAAAGCAATGTAAAATGTTTTGTCTTTATAAGATATTGCACATAATTAAAATGTTTGGCTTATATTCTAATACTGAGTTCAATAATATGTCTTTTCTTAAAAATGAATTATTTAGCAATTTTGAAAATTTCTGAAATTTAAGTGATTAAGTGAAACATTTTCAACATACGCCATTGCTACATTGTGTCGGGACAGAAAAACCACGTTTTCTGTGACGACATAGAGTAACAATGGAGTATGTTCAAAATATTATACTTAATCATTCACCCCCATTACAAGAAACTTTCAAACAACTTCTGAAATTTGTTTAAAATCTATTTAAATCTGTCATCACTTCTTGCTACTACATATTTATCTTTTGTGGTAATCGAGCTTAGTGATCTTTAAATACTGTTTGTACATAACATAGTGTACTATCTCCAAATCTTGGATGAGAAACTAAATTTCCCAAATTTATAATTTTAAGAAGTTTGGTTCAAATCCGTAGGATAGTTAAGACTCATACATTTTAGCATGAAATATTGACAAGTCTATTATATTACTTCAAAATAGACTTACTTGTAGTTTGTGGGTTAAAATAATTTTCCCAGTAAGACAAACCAAAAATAAAAACGTAAAAAATTATTTATATTCTGTTCATTACTGACTGTAAAATCAACTTCATTAAAATATATTTAATAACTCTAGGGTCTTATGCAGACTTATTATTGTACTTATAGGTAAAATAAACCGCAATATTATGAAGCTATATAAGAAACTCTCTAGTCTGGAGGAAGAATAGCAAACTCTTACTTCTGAAATATTTAAATATAACTACCCATTTGTTATGAAACACTACTGTTATAGTTGTTTCTCAATGAAGGCACATGATACATAATAGGGCTCATTTTAAATACACGATCATTCCGAAAGTACACGCACTTGCAAGGAAACTGTTCGCATATATACTTATCTGCTTGCAATTTCTGGCCGACAGAAGCGTTAAAATGTTGAGTAGGGGGAAGGGCTGGAAATATAGACGTATCGATAACGCCCCAAACATCATGTGTGAGTTTCGGAACATGTGTACAGGGAAACACCGTCTAAGTAACTACAAAATGTATCGATTGTTCACTACTTGCGGTCGAGTAAGTTTATTACAAATTCTGAGGTCCCCATATGCCAGACTACTATTTCCGGACGTACACATACGACCTTTATTTTTATATGTGACATCGCCTTACGAAAACTTTTATAAGACTTCTTTCAGAAAGAAGGCCTATGATATCACTTTCCTGTCNTCTTCCTTCGCACGGGCTCGTTAGTGCTGGGCGCCTGATGAACAACCTGAAGAGGAGGGGATGAAGTCGTTGATGTTATGGACTCCCTGGAGTCGGAACGCCTCAAAAGATCCAGCTTCTTGCCCATTCGACGACCCCATGTCGAGAAAACTGTAACACGAACAAACAAAAAACAGGCTCAATGAAACGAGCAGTTTCATAAATTATTCGGCATACTGCACTTCAATTTTAAAATAAGTTTTTGTTGATTCAAGAAATTGCATTACATGAACATCAATTTAGGCAACAGAGATTTTACTTTAAAGAAGTCACTGACAAATATTGCTCTAAGAGAACAAACCCTTATTGCCTCCCTATTGCTAATTCCAGATCTCAGGAATCATACACAAAATCGAGTTTGTATTTTCGTGCATATTAATACTGTTGAACTGTTACAGAAGACTCCTTATCGTCTGAACTTGAGAATTATCTGTAAGTATGGAGGGCGAAAATAAAGCAATGTAAAATGTTTTGTCTTTATAAGATATTGCACATAATTAAAATGTTTGGCTTATATTCTAATACTGAGTTCAATAATATGTCTTTTCTTAAAAATTAATTATTTAGCAATTTTGAAAATTTCTGAAATTTAAGTGATTAAGTGAAACATTTTCAACATACGCCATTGCTACATTGTGTCGGCACAGAAAAACCAAGTTTTCTGTGACGACATAAGAGTAACAATGGAGTATGTTCAAAATATTATACTTAATCATTCACCCCCATTACAAGAAACTTTCAAACAACTTCTGAAATTTGTTTAAAATCTATTTAAATCTGTCATCACTTCTTGCTACTACATATTTATATTTTGTGGTAATCGAGCTTAGTGATCTTTAAATACGGTTTGTACATAACATAGTGTACTATCTCCAAATCTTGGATGAGAAACTAAATTTCCCAAATTTATAATTTTAAGAAGTTTGGTTCAAATCCGTAGGATAGTTAAGACTCATACATTTTAGCATGAAATATTGACAAGTCTATTATATTACTTCAAAATAGACTTACTTGTAGTTTGTGGGTTAAAATAATTTTCCCAGTAAGACAAACCAAAAATAAAAACGTAAAAAATTATTTATATTCTGTTCATTACTGACTGTAAAATCAACTTCATTAAAATATATTTAATAACTCTAGGGTCTTATGCAGACTTATTATTGTACTTATAGGTAAAATAAACCGCAATATTATGAAGCTATATAAGAAACTCTCTAGTCTGGAGGAAGAATAGCAAACTCTTACTTCTGAAATATTTAAATATAACTACCCATTTGTTATGAAACACTACTGTTATAGTTGTTTCTCAATCAAGGCACATGATACATAATAGGGCTCATTTTAAATACACGATCATTCCGAAAGTACACGCACTTGCATGGGAACTGTTCGCATATATACTTATCTGCTTGCAATTTCTGGCCGACAGAAGCGTTAAAATGTTGAGTAGGAGAAGGGCTGGAAATATAGACGTATCGATAACGCCCCAAACATCATGTGTGAGTTTCGCAACATGTGTACAGGGAAACACCGCCTAAGTAACTACAAAATGCAACGATTGTTCACTACTTGCGGTCGAGTAAGTTTATTACAAATTCTGAGGTCCCCATATGCCAGACTACTATTTCCGGACGTACACATACGACCTTTATTTTCATATGTGACATCGCCTTACGAAAACTTTTATAAGACTTCTTTCAGAAAGAAGGCCTATGATATCACTTTCCTGTCTGTGTGTATGAGCGCGTATGTGCATGTGTGCGCTCACACCACCATCCCCTAAAAACATTTTAACGCGTGGATCGTCTTTCACAAATTTCGGTACACGTATAGTATTTAGTAACATCTTACTTTTGTCATTTTCGACCACGCCGGGAGCTTAGTTTTGAAATTGCGGCCATTTTAAAATTTTTGGTGGTCATATTTCAGGAAACATTCAACTGATTTAAACCTAATTTTGTACGTTGACAGTGCGTCATGAAACCTTTTAATGAGGAGATGAATATTGTTGTTGGTCCACCATTTCGGAGGATAGTATAACATGAATAAAAAAAAAGATTTTACATCACATCTCGAAAATTACTCTACCGATTCTCGCCAAATTTGGCAAGTGAGTAATATTGTGGAAGGTCATGCAAATATATGCGCTTTAAATGGATAAGGCACTTATTGTCAAAATTGCGGACATACAACACATTTTAGGTTTATTTCGTAAATCTACCATACTATTAGGCCTAACTTTGTAAACAGAAAGTATCTACCACAAACATTGTACAGACCACACAAAGCCACATCAAATTCAATTAGCCATTTTGTAAAATAGTGCAACATTAAATAAATAAGTTTTTAGGCTATGTAATATCTCGGGAAGCAATTGACCGATTCCTTCAAAATTTGGCATACAATTAGTACTGCGGCAGATGGTGTAAAATATCATGTATTATGTAGGTCAGACACTTATTTGCAAAATGGCAGCCATATAACCACTTCAGCTTAGTATGCCATATAGTCGAAACCATGCAATTAATTTGAACTTAACTTTTTATGCTTACAGTATCTATTATAACCATAAAATTTGTCTGTAAAGAGCATCATTTCTCCGCCATTTTGTAAATAGCCCCACATGAAAATATGTTTTTCTGTCATATTTCCAGAAAAATATCAACCTGTTGCAAAAAAAAAAATTATCGAAGAAATCGTACTGTGGTCGGCAATATTAATTTATATGTTTTTAGTGCGCCAGACACTTATTTTCAGAATTGGGGCCAATATAACACTTACGCTTTGTGTGCTATATCTACGAAACTATGTAACCGATTTTAACTTAACTATGTATAATGTTAGTATCTTTTGACAATAATCAATTGAGCAACAACATAACGTTTTTATCTCCATTTATAAAGATCGTCACATGAAAAATAAATTTCAGACTGTATGCCANTTATGCTTACAGTATCTATTATAACCATAAAATTTGTCTGTAAAGAGCATCATTTCTCCGCCATTTTGTAAATAGCACCACATGAAAATATGTTTTTCTGTCATATTTACGGAAAAATATCAACCTATTGCAAAAAAAAAATTATCGAAGAAATCGTACTGTGGTCGGCAATATTAATTTATATGTTTTTAGTGCACCAGACACTTATTTTCAGAATTGGGGCCAATATAACACTTACGCTTTGTGTGCTATATCTACGAAACTATGTAACCGATTTTAACTTAACTATGTATAATGTTAGTATCTTTTGACTATAATCAAATGAGCAACAACATAACGTTTTTATCTCCATTTATAAAGATCGTCACATGAAAAATAAATTTCAGACTGTATGCCA
This sequence comes from Clitarchus hookeri, assembly GCA_002778355.1. Taxonomy (NCBI): domain Eukaryota; kingdom Metazoa; phylum Arthropoda; class Insecta; order Phasmatodea; family Phasmatidae; genus Clitarchus; species Clitarchus hookeri. Next base: position 428,408 of record NQII01000785.1, on the reverse strand, counting down.
TAACTCAAGAACAAATGCGCCGAATCACACCAAATTTTATACGTATGTAGTGCCCGAGTAGAGTACTAAAGCTAATATGTATTAGGTGCTGCAAAATTTTTAATGGTGTTGATATAAATAATTTAACTTACATATTATATATATTAAACCATTCAACAAAATTTTACCAAATTTTGTTTACTAATAGTGTTAATTAGAAGCCACTATGCATGCACAGATCCTCATTTGCCAGTCTTTTTCCAAAATAGTACCAGGTGAAAAAAATTAATATTTTGCCATATTTATTGAACAATTCAACTAATTCCCATTAATTTTGCACACAATTTATGCTACAGAAAACCATCCAAATTTACATGATTTGAGTAGGGTCAGGCATTGAGTTTCTAAATATTGGCCATATACATATTTTGATAAGTTTGCCATATCCATTAAACAATTAAACGAAATTCAACCAAACATTTTATGCAGATAGTATATATTAGAAACATTGGATACCGAACTTCTTCCTAAAGAAATTTTGTAAGATAGCACCAAATCAGAAAATAAAATTTTTATGCCGTATCTCAGGGACCAATCAAAATTCTTCGCACAAGTAGCGTTATGATAGGCCATGTAAACTTGCGTGTTTCAAGTGACTCAGACATTTATTTCAAAAGTTACGGCCCTGTTAGTATTTCAGATTAATAATCCCTATCATTCAAAACATGAGACTGACTACATCCGAAGTTGATGCTCCAAATTATACATCCTTAATACAATTGATTGCACGCTAGCTTACGGTACGAAGTTTTCTGTGTTTGAGTCCCGGGTAAGAGACATGTGTATTCGTAATTGTCTCATTAATGTCCCATATGTTTCTGATTTTATCTCTTATGATTTTGCTGTTAACGATACGTCAATGCCCACCTACCCTCAAAGTTTTTAAGAACTTAATCAAAAATTGTTTTTAACCATGTAAACAAAAGTAGGCACATTAGTTATATCAGTAAGTTCTTATTTGTCCTTATTTGTACCAAGAATAACCGTAACAGTGTAACAAAAAAGTAATTGGCCCGGCATTTTCTAGTTATGTAAANTAGTACCAGGTAAAAAAAATTAATATTTTGCCATATTTATTGAACAATTCAACTAATTCCCATTAATTTTGCACACGATTTATGCTACAGAAAACCATCCAAAATTACATGATTTGAGTAGGGTCAGGCATTGAGTTTCTAAATATTGGCCATATACATATTTTGATAAGTTTGCCATATCCATTAAACAATTAAACGAAATTCAACCAAACATTTTATGCAGATAGTATATATTAGAAACATTGGATACCGAACTTCTTCCTAAAGAAATTTTGTAAGATAGCACCAAATCAGAAAATAAAATTTTTATGCCGTATCTCAGGGACCAATCAAAATTCTTCGCACAAGTAGCGTTATGATAGGCCATGTAAACTTGCGTGTTTCAAGTGACTCAGACATTTATTTCAAAAGTTACGGCCCTGTTAGTATTTCAGATTATTAATCCCTATCATTCAAAACATGAGACTGACTACATCCGAAGTTGATGCTCCAAATTATACATCCTTAATACAATTGATTGCACGCTAGCTTACGGTACGAAGTTTTCTGTGTTTGAGTCCCGGGTAAGAGACATGTGTATTCGTAATTGTCTCATTAATGTCCCATATGTTTCTGATTTTATCTCTTATGATTTTGCTGTTAACGATACGTCAATGCCCACCTACCCTCAAAGTTTTTAAGAACTTAATCAAAAATTGTTTTTAACCATGTAAACAAAAGTAGGCACATTAGTTATATCAGTAAGTTCTTATTTATCCTTATTTGTACCAAGAATAACCGTAACAGTGTAACAAAAAAGTAATTGGCCCGGCATTTTCTAGTTATGTAAATGGAAAAATTGTGAAAATCCATCCGAGTGCACAGTCAAATCCATCCAAACAAATGCGAGTGTGAACCCGTACAAAAAATGCGAGTGTGACTAACTGAACCATTTTTCATGTTGATATATGTAGCCACTGTATCCTAAGTTTATAGAAGTGTGAGAGGAAGGATTTACTAAATTGCACGTGCCATCGGCCTGAAACCACCGTTTCCGTAAGCAAATTGCTTTGCGCTGTTCATATGTAAGCACCCGCGACCTCTCAGTACCATACTCAACCATGTGACGTTTATAAAGTGATTCAAAATTCCTTCCCGAAATATTTCATAATATCGTCTAATGGCACGAGGTTCTCTTGAGACCCTTCACAAAACTGTTGGAGACCTGTTTATATGTTCGGTCTTAAGGTGGTGGATGTGACTTCAGCTTGTATGTAGTCATTATTTGCCATGATTTTCATTTCGGAGTTTAGATTGAAGTTTTTTTGCCCCCAGATACAAGCGAAATAGATAAACATTATTCTGAAATTTTTTATCTTAGCTGTTTTAATTGCTGCGATTAGCACAACCGTGAAATATAAATGCAAGAAATCTGCATAGGCCTAGATGTACAATATGCCATGTCAATCCAAAAGTATTAATAAAAAAAATTAAATTGAAGCATTGGTGGAAATTCTTCATAATCATCAGCGTGAAAATATCGTCCAAAAATTACGCCCCTAATTTCTATAATTCCGTATGTGCATCAAGTACAAATAATGACAATCGCAGAGTTTGTTGTTCATCGATTTCCAACGTATGGGCAAGTGTTTGGTAGATGCAATTACATTTTCCTATAGACACGTAAGTTAGTTGCAATTCTTGAAATGACAAATATTTTCTGCGATTGAACTGATTAAAGTTAGGTTTACATGTTCGCTGAAAATGGTTTCTAACACGATTCTGTTGAACTTGCGTGCATCAAACATACAGTGCCTACGTTCACACTAGTACAATAGTTCATTTCATGCAAGAGAAAAAAATATAACCCCGTTGAGACAGGAAAATGTAGCAGTTTCAGTGACATGTAAGTTACAGAGCGACGTTCGGAGTCAAACTGCTGTCCCAGTAAGCCATTGTTGTTTATATACTAGCTCTCTGTCCACGGATTTGCCTACATGTACTGCATGAAGCAACTAATAATTTCCTTTACCAAAGGACCTCTTTTTCCATCACATTAGTGGTTCTGCCCTCAGCTGTTAGGATTGCCATTGCTTGGTGAGTTTATTTAAATCAGGCCACGCAGAGCTGCAAATGTGAGAAACAATCCTCCCACAAATCTCTCCCTGCCACCTTTAGTTAAGATACATGGACTTCACTTTTATCGAAACAGACCTAGAACGGGAGTTGCGTTCTCTTTAAATTCTCTATAAGTTCAATTTAAATGAAGTGCTCATCCAGTAAAGACTGTGGCCTCAGTTTCATCTCTCGCCAAGCTTTCACTTGAAGCACAGTATTGCAGCGTTTTGGCGGTAACATCAATAGAGCGTCAATCTTGAGAAGCTTGTGTTATGATAGGCCAGAAAGGTTGATGAAGTTGATGAACACCTCGGGGTAATGGACTGCTTTATCCATTCCCACAACTATGTTCACAAATGTGTACTCCACTTCCACGCCTCCGAACAATGTAAGCATGATACACTAATGATGTATTTTATTGTTATATTGTTAAAGTTGCTCAATCCTCATGACACCTTCATCAATGGCAATTGAATTCCAAACTGCAGAATAANATTGTTATATTGTTAAAGTTGCTCAATCCTCATGACACCTTCATCAATGGCAATTGAATTCCAAACTGCAGAATAACAATGGTGTTAACTGATTTTTTGTCATCTGAGCATTAAACTTTCTGATGCTACTTGAATAGATTCAAGTTACGTTAAATATTATTGTCGTGAATGAAAGCTCACGTTAATTGCAAAACAAATTATAAAAAATAATATCTCGCAATTTCATAGCATGTGGTTTTGACAGTTTTCTGTGTGATTCGCAAGGTTATAGTTTTGACAGTTCTGTTTGAAAGAAACCAATCAAAAGTTGCTACACAATGACAGTTACTGTGCAGCTGGAATGAGCGTTATATCCCATACCTTCATCGAAAATGGCGGACGAAACTATTAACCGTTGTATAGAATGTTATCTAAACGCGTATAGAGAACCTCATAAGCAAAATAACATATTGCGATTTATTTCACAGACAATTGAATTATTGATATTTCTCAGTTTTGACAACATTTTTCGTCGACTGTAACTGAAATGAAATTTTTTTCTTAAGGTTTCATTTTTATTCTTACTTTTCTCATTTTATAAATTTTTATAAAACATGCTGGTTTGAGGGTTACAGGTGTAAACGTAATTCTACTGTAGCCTACATGTTTTTTTAAGCCNTTTTTATAAAACATGCTGGTTTGAGGGTTACAGGTGTAAACGTAATTCTACTGTAGCCTACATGTTTTTTTAAGCCTATCTTGCCTTCCAATGGATTTCAAATATACCTGTGTTTACACGTGACTTTATCGCCTACGAATTATTGGGATACAGCGAACTTCACGAAACCGGTTCAGTCATTCAGAAGACAAAATGTTTGCTTTTAAAATACGAATCGTTTTTATGTCCAGCCCATTTCCAGCATAGTCGCTTTTTCATTCGTATGCTTTCTGTCGTCTTCCTTACAGAAACGCTTTTGTTCCCAGAGTATTTGCTCTNCATAGTCGCTTTTTCATTCGTATGCTTTCTGTCGTCTTCCTTACAGAAACGCTTTTGTTCCCAGAGTATTTGCTCTCGCGATGTATTTCATCCGACTGAGTCATGGCGAGGCGTTAATAGTTGCTAAGGAAGCGGAGGGAGTGATGACATGGTTCGTAACCCGGTTATAATCTCGGGTCCGTTAANGGCGTTAATAGTTGCTAAGGAAGCGGAGGGAGTGATGACATGGTTCGTAACCCGGTTATAATCTCGGGTCCGTTAACTCCAGCAGCAGGGAGATGAAGTGACTTGGTGGAGACAAAGGGAGAGAAAGAAAGGAGGACGGTGGTAAGAAATGCACCTCTCCCGTTATACTCTCTTCAAACTCTTGGATACCTGGTGGCTCAGATTTTTAGCCGGGAAGAGGGAATCNTGCACCTCTCCCGTTATACTCTCTTCAAACTCTTGGATACCTGGTGGCTCAGATTTTTAGCCGGGAAGAGGGAATCTCAGGAAATCGACAAGCTGCCAGCAAGAGTTAAGAGAGTTTTTTATTATTCGTTTCTGATTTTCTCCAGAAAGCTGTACTGCTGACCAGTATTGTCTATGGATGCTTGCCCGACTTCTGCGGNAATTCGTTTCTGATTTTCTCCAGAAAGCTGTACTGCTGACCAGTATTGTCTATGGATGCTTGCCCGACTTCTGCGGCGACAAGCGGGCAGACATTCATCTACCAGTTGACCACGAAGCGACCACTCTGCCGTCGTGTGGCTCGAGATGTTCGCAAAAACTCATGTGCAATGGATCGCAAGCAAGCTTCTCCACCATGCCGGCCGCTCTTTAGTTTTTCCTCGGTCCTGCTCTTGCAGTTTTGAACGGAGAGGAGACGAGACGGAAAACTCGGTAGCGATCGACTTGAAGTGCCCTATCTGAGTCGTTACTTTCGAATTATGAAGTTACGGTTCGTTTTAGATGCAAGTTTACGTCAGTTTAGTAGGCCATGTATGTAAGGAATACTCCTGATTAATATCGTTGTATGAAGAGGTTGAAATCAGCAACTGTACAATCGAGTGTTTCGTTTGCTCTTTTTACACTGAATGGTAACACATGCTGTTCATGGTTGAACGAGCACTACTGAGAGTAAAGTTTGGGATCTATTGTTCTGCTCGTTTTAAATCTTTCCGCCATACTTAAACGTAACATGCTATGAACTAGGTCATTTTATCTGTACGTTGATGAAGTACAACCCTGAAATTTTCAGAAACGCAAGAATCTTACTAACATACTAATTACAACTTAGTTTTATAAAACAAAGATATGCTAAATAAATGTATAGCAAAATTTTAAACGGCACACTTTTAGTGAGACGTTACATTTACTACGTCGCTGTTAACTTTTATAAGCACTCGACAGTAGGGCCTAAGTGCGTTTACTAACTCATACACACTAAAATGGGAACTGTTGAAACAATTAATTAGCGAATATATCTATAGGTATTCTAAATCTCTTTTACTGAAGTCAGTGAAGTTCTAAAGATAACTTTTGGTATTCACTGCTCTAACAGTGATTTCCATTGGGTCCTAATAAGTTACACTGGCCTGGCACCGATTGACTACTATTCATTTTTGGCAAGAATTTCCACTGAAGGAAATCATTAATACAGATNTACACTGGCCTGGCACCGATTGACTACTATTCATTTTTGGCAAGAATTTCCACTGAAGGAAATCATTAATACAGATTTACAATACACAAATCAGGGACCAAGAATTCATTTTTCAAAAGTTGGTTTGTATAAAGAGTTCAAGCCGAGTCAGCCATAAAATAGAAAGGCTGAAGGTTGCGGATCCCTTGAATAAATAGCGCTTTGGCCAAACAAATAAAAGCTATTCGGCGATCATAAGTTATGACTCGCACTGGATATTGGGCTCTCTGCGTCACTAGTTTGGCTTCCAATATATTGCGTGCTTTTAACTGAGCTTCTTTTTGAGGTCCCTGCGCTTAGTTCCTCCTTAGTGTCACTGTGTATCCTTATATGCCCTTGTGTTAAAACTACTGTGTCGATCAGACGCCCAATGAAATTGTTAAAAACAAACTGTTGTGATTGCGATTCTACGCTATTTTATAATTTAATGTTTTATACAGCTATTTTAAATTCCACTTACTACTTGCTTAAGAGGGACGATTTTCAATGACACGTTAAAATATAGAATTACTTTCACTCACTCGATGATCAAATTACGTTAAATATGTTTCCGTTATAATATACGCAATTAAGGGCAGTGATACATTTTCGACGGATGATTTCAAAAATATTCAACCGTGGACCTATATGAGTTTGATGCATTACAAATCACGGTTACATAGTATCTAGTACCTGGACGCAAGTTTTGCTCAGGCTGGCGTTATCGTGAGCCAACTACGTGCAAGTCACAGAACTGATCAGCAGTGGCCGTATTTCTAGAAGCAACCCACAAATCAGTTTATTACCTAATGGTCAGTAGCATGCTCTTAACAAACCTCTGCAAAAATATGACAATTCTGTTTGAATACCGTTACGTTAACCAATACGGGAAAGCCGTTAACACTTGCCCTGTCCTAAAGGCTTCAAAATATTTTCGGTAACAAAAATTGTTACTCGAGTTTAATGTATCTGTTATGAAATTCACGGGTCAGGAAGGTGTGTACCTCGAATAGCATTTTAAATGCCAATTTAATGTTAAATTAATTTCTTAATTAGTTATCTGTTATGTCAGTTTCTTAAACTATTACAAAAAAAAATATTTTGTGACTTATTTATATACAGCAAAAACTCTCTGCAAAGTAATTATTTTAAATACGTAATTACACAGTGTCCATATGGCTATTTTTATGGGCGAGACAAGGTTTGAAGTTCGCCTACCTACCACGCCCTCTATCCAAATGGTGTCTAACCCCTCAAAAAATAATTTTATAATTTTACCAAACGTTGTTCAACTCATACGTATTGCATGTAATTATATTTTTTCTCGAATTAATAAATTATACGCTTTATATTTTTTTAATAATTTGATGTCAAATACAAAATTCTGCTGCTTTGATGCAGCTGTAATAGCAAATACTAACTACGTAGTACAGATTTAAAAATGTACTACATAAAATAATAAATGGCTTGTTATTTTGGTGGTTACATATGTGTAATGGGGTAGCCCTTGGTATAAGGTAATTTTTTTCACTGTACAACGTAGTTGTACAGACTTACCAAATCCAGCAGTCACCAATTACCAAATTATTTATCGCAACATTTAGAGCACAAATTAATTGCATAAGGAAAGAAAGGTTGGAGTTGCACGGCGGATAAACGCTCAAATCAACACTTACTTTAACATCAGAACCACGCTAAAATGTTGCGGGAACTTTGCCTTCGATACTGTGACCCCATTGCAGATAATCCTTTTTTTTTTCCTCTCTCTCTCTCTCTTTCTCTCTCTCTCTCTCTCTCTCTCTCTCTCTCTCTCTCCTGTCTTTGCGTTTCTGAAATTGGTAACGTGACCCAAGTTTCCTTTCACAACATTTGACCCATGTCACGACAGGTAGTTCGTTTTAGTCTTTGCGTTATTGACTTTGGGGGAAAAAAACGATCCTGAAGTAGTTTGTAAAGAGAGGTCGAAACTATAACTTTCTGCGCGTGCATTTTGTTCTTCGACGAACAATTCTCAAGCTATTTCTAAGCATCTTTGTCCAATTCGCAAAGTTCTGAACAGAAGGTAACAAAATAAAATATATTTAATATTTCACAAAGTGCTGAGCGGTTATATGTATAATCAGCAGACTGAACTGAGAAAAGTCCTGTAATAACTAGGGATTTTTATGTGTATATTATCCGCCAAAGCGAAGTCTACAGGCAATATTATATTTTGCCGACAATGTGGTTTTAACATATTGCATGACACTGATCTATAGGGCATGGAAAATTATGTCATAGTGAGTGCCAAAGTTCAGCCGACTCGAGGGGTCCCCATTATAAGGAAGCATTACAACAATTAACAAACAATAAATTAAAAAGCATGAGCACACACGCACTACGACATAAAATTACCAGATGAAGAGATCTCACTTGTATAGTTTAGGCAATTATGCCCCATTTCAAACTCGACTGCGAATGCAAAATTTTACCCATTGTTTTATTTTTGTAACTTCAAGTAGTGGCTTCCCTTAAAAATGGTTAAGAATGTGTTAGGTCTTTGTGACACAAATACTTTGGAGTTAGACACCAATATTTCACATTTTGTGATTGCTGTGGTATAAAACCGTTAAAATAATTTATTGAATTAAGTTTCTACTTTCATTTCAAAACCTGAAAATGTATGTCGTTAGAGTACTTAAAGTGGCGTTTTACACCGTATTTCCAACGCCCGTGCGATGAAATGATGGTGTCTAAAATAAGCTGAGAGCATTTTACATGTCGTTTAGAAGAATGGAAATGTTTGTGTCGAAAAAATCAAAGAGCATCAACAAGAAGTATTTTCCGCTGTAAANATCAGAACCACGCTAAAATGTTGCGGGAACTTTGCCTTCGATACTGTGACCCCATTGCAGATAATCCTTTTTTTTTCCTCTCTCTCTCTCTCTCTCTCTCCTGTCTTTGCGTTTCTGAAATTGGTAACGTGACCCAAGTTTCCTTTCACAACATTTGACCCATGTCACGACAGGTAGTTCGTTTTAGTCTTTGCGTCATTGACTTTGGGGGAAAAAAACGATCCTGAAGTAGTTTGTAAAGAGAGGTCGAAACTATAACTTTCTGCGCGTGCATTTTGTTCTTCGACGAACAATTCTCAAGCTATTTCTAAGCATCTTTGTCCAATTCGCAAAGTTCTGAACAGAAGGTAACAAAATAAAATATATTTAATATTTCACAAAGTGCTGAGCGGTTATATGTATAATCAGCAGACTGAACTGAGAAAAGTCCTGTAATAACTAGGGATTTTTATGTGTATATTATCCGCCAAAGCGAAGTCTACAGGCAATATTATATTTTGCCGACAATGTGGTTTTAACATATTGCATGACACTGATCTATAGGGAATGGAAAATTAGGTCATAGTGAGTGCCAAAGTTCAGCCGACTCGAGGGGTCCCCATTATAAGGAAGCATTACAACAATTAACAAACAATAAATTAAAAAGCATGAGCACACACTCACTACGACATAAAATTACCACATGAAGAGATCTCACTTGTATAGTTTAGGCAATTATGCCCCATTTCAAACTCGACTGCGAATGCAAAATTTTACCCATTGTTTTATTTTTGTAACTTCAAGTAGTGGCTTCCCTTAAAAATGGTTAAGAATGTGTTAGGTCTTTGTGACACAAATACTTTGGAGTTAGACACCAATATTTCACATTTTGTGATTGCTGTGGTATAAAACCGTTAAAATAATTTATAGAATTAAGTTTCTACTTTCATTTCAAAACCTGAAAATGTATGTCGTTAGAGTACTTAAAGTGGCGTTTAACACCGTATTTCCAACGCCCGTGCGATCAAATGATGGTGTCTAAAATAAGCTGAGAGCATTTTACTTGTCGTTTAGAAGAATGGAAATGTTTGTGTCGAAAAAATCAAAGAGCATCAACAAGAAGTATTTTCCGCTGTAAATAAATTCACTGGCGTTATAGAGTCTTTGTGAGCTTGTATTAAAAGTTTCCTTCTCGAATTCACTAGTCACACGCGACACTTGTTGCATTACGGAATACATCAGTGAAATAACTTTAAATATTGATACAAAATGTTACCACTATAAAAAATCTGTTAAGTGCTTTGTAATAAATATTTTTTGTCGTGTCTATTATTAAAGCATGCATATTTCATAATCAGAGAGTTTTATGTAATATTCATAACAACTTTGCATTTACAACAAAATATTTGCGGGATGCATTCTTAAAATGTATTTTCAGTGATATTTTTTTGTCAATCTATCTTTTACTATATTTATCGAAGTACTATGTAGCTAGCAATTCCTTACAGATGCACATGCAAATCACACATTCACTGAAGTTTCTTACATGCTGCGGCATTAAATGTTTAATGCTATACCGGACCAACATGGCTACCAAGCAGATTCTCAGGAAGTGTTCTGGCATTGATCGCAACGTTACCACTTGTCACCGGCAAGGCCTTACCAATGCTTAGGAAGAGTAGCTTCAATGTCTCATACCGGCGAGAATGAAGATGACAAACCTTGGGATTTTTATAGGTAAATATATATAAATTATGGCTTAGACCTTTTACTAGATAAGTTCGCAAGTCTTAATTTCAGTTTAATATACCGCATCACTCTCAGTATTCACACGGTACTCACGGAGCGGCCATCTGCCCGGAAACTACACTAAAAAACAGACGCAGTGACCGTGTAAGGATGCAATAGGGAAGGTAAAATGTAACGCAAAAGTAACAGGGGGAGAGGCGGTTCCGCCGGCTCCAAATTGTAACGTTTCAGTGCGCGTAATTGGAGGATTAACCGTTCGCGCCATCTGCTCGGCGTGCCAGGTAGAACAACCCGATCCCTGGCGGAGTTGCGTGTTGCCATGGCAACACCTATTGGCGAGACATCTTCGAGCTGCATCCACAGCTGGATCGACAACCCGCAAGAAACCTTTCACGCGAAGGAGAAAATAAGTGGTTTATTCGTAGTGTAGTTGGTGCACGTTTAATTAAGAATTTTTGAAAAGAAACTTTGAAAAAATGTTATATTCTTATAGTAGCCTGTAACTTGACGTAAACATTGGCTACGCTGTCCCGATAAAATATGAAGCAAAAACGTGCTCTAATCTGTAACTCTTTGTTATTTTAATGTGCAGACAGAGGTGAAATGTATTCTGTAATTCAAAATGTCAAGACGGTATTTCAAATTCCTCGTGATTGCCTTTAAATAGACAGACTAACAAAGTGTATTTACAAATGATAATAGAACGAAAAATTCCAATGTACTGAGATCAATTAAAGCAAGCACACTCCTGAAAGAAAAACTACATATTAAAATGTCCCGAGAAGGAGAAATAATGTTTCCGCAAAAATATACGGTGTCCGGTATACACTTTAAAATTAATATAGTTTTTTCACTAGTGATACGTTCTCACGATTCGTTCTAACGTAACACCACAACGAGAAGGACTTGGCCAAGGGTTTGTGCTGCGATGATCAAAATTAACTAGCACCATTAGAAAATTTTTATCATAAACAGACGTAAATGTATTTTAAAAGTATTATTCGGAAATGTACTAAGAAACAAATACCCCATATAATTTAAATAAAAAGTCATGAGCTAATTATATATACGTGTTAAGTAGCGTGTATCACCTCCTTTCGCCCTGGTAGTGGCGGTGAAGCGGCGTGGCATGGACTCCTCACGGCACTGAAAGTGGTCGGGAGCCACACTGATCAATGACCTCTGCACAGCCTCCTACAATGCACGGAGATCTTTCAGAGCACGATAAAGGGCGCGTACATCCATCTCGACAGCATCCTAGATGTGTTCGATGGGATTGAAGTCAGGTGTCCTCGGGGAGCCAGGCAAGCAACTTCAAATCCATGGAATGTTCAACCAACCACTGGGTCGTGATTCGGAAGAAGTAGGCTGGTGCATTGTCTAGTGTAGGTACAGGTATCCTGTGGAATTCTGTGGGTGCATAAATGGATGCACATGATCTGTATCGTTCACCGGTGAGGGACGATGTCATGTGTACCTGGGGACCCTACTGACACGAGGGATCTGTAGCTTTATAAACTCGTACAATGACATCGGTGTGGACCAACATGTGGCTCGACTCACCCATCGAGGCGATCTTTTTTCGTACGTCGAGGGTCCAGTGACAGTGTTTCCACGCTTGTGTTAATCGTTAAGCCTTGTGACGTACGGTAAGCAGTGGTACCCTGGTGGGGCGGCAATTTCTATACCCCATCACGAGATGGTTCTGGTTGGTATGGTTGTTGTGATAAAACATGAATTTGTGAGTGATCTAATGCACTGTGGCCTGTACATCCGCAGTTGCAAGTCGCTGGCGACACCTGTCATCGACAAGTTGTATGCCACGGCAGTTGCCTTTGCCGGCGACGGTTTTAAACGAATCCATGAACTCACGGTACACTCTTGATATGTTGACTCCCGGAAATCCCACTCCCTGCACGACGTCGGGTGAGGAGTGCCACATGTGTCTGCCCCCAACGATCTGGCCACGAACGAACGAGCTGAGATCTTGTTTCTTCCACATTTTGTGCTCTAATTTTACTCACACAGTCAGCATAACGTAAGACGACATCCTAGTTATGCGTGACCTGGCCACTGTTCCATTCGAAGGAACGACCACTGCACAATTTCAACAACACAGAATTTGTGTCTATTGAAACTTTTCACTAGTGTATTAGCGTAATATGTGACACCGGAGACAATGTAATAACCTAAAAAATATATAGTTCCACAAATATATCGTTAATTTCATAAGAGAGCTCACAGAGTTAACAAACCTATTCGACATCACAAAGACAACCATTAATAGATGCTTTGGAGTACATCACATAAAGACAATTAAGAAGAACTGTTGTTTTAGCCGCCATCGCCACTTGCCATGAGTATCTTAGAGCAAGCTAAATTTACATTCTAGGTCCCACTAAAAAGTTACATGCTTAAACACGTTATTTAAAGGAAAATGCTTAAACTTTTTAATTAAAGTTATTTTTTTAATACACACAAGTGTAAGCAGTGGTCTACGTTTCATTCATATCACAGTTAAGACTGATGGACGCACGGATACACAAGTTCACTGCAATGTGTCGGAAGAATGTAAATCGGATTTGGTTTACTGAAGTTCTCAAATCTGCTCTATTGCCATGAAGCCCTTACTAGCAAATAGTTAAAGTACTCTAAAAAAAAGTAAGGCATTAAATTTTATATGAAGCATTCTTTTTATGCAGAAGAAAAATTACGAAACCGACGAACAGCTNGAAGAATGTAAATCGGATTTGGTTTACTGAAGTTCTCAAATCTGCTCTATTGCCATGAAGCCCTTACTAGCAAATAGATAAAGTACTCTAAAACAAAAGTAAGGCATAAAATTTTATATGAAGCATTCTTTTTATGCAGAAGAAAAATTACGAAACCGACGAACAGCTTACTTCTGCACTGAGCTTCATGTACTATGTGCTTATAAAAGGAAATGCAGTGCAAATATTTAATAAAGTAGATTAGCAATTTTCACTACCAGGGGAACTTCAGTACGTTTTCTTCCCGTACGAAGTCCAACTGCTCCACAGCTCTGCTGATTGTCTCTGCAAGGTATTGTGACCAGGTAGCGAAGTTAGGACGATTCTCTCGAAAACTGCCAGTATTGATAAATAAAATTACTGAACCTCGTTTCTTTCTGTGTAATTCGTTCCTCAATTGCCGAATACAGTAAAGCCCTGTCTCCTTTTTTCAGCTCATACAATTTTTCTACGTGCTTTACGCATATATACACTATTTGCGTCACTTGGGAGCTGGGGTATAGAGATTAGTGAAGGGCAGGTTAGGATATTGGGTACACCTATGCTTTTACCAGCCAGTATGGCATTGGACAGTCGTGTATTCGCATATTCTGTCATCATATTCAAATTTGCCTTGAAAATACAAGACCGGTGATATCAAACAAGGTATATAATAAAAAAAAAGATACCAAAAATTAACTAATCTAGGAAAATTTAGGGATCATGCAACCATTGTGAGCATATTTTTATTTTTTATTTTAGGGAATTTCAGAGGTACTGAGGACCGCAAAAATGAAAATTTGGAGGGGGAAAGGGGAAATTATGAATGACAAACTAAGTAAAATAAATACTTTTGAAACATCGAGTGGCTATCTTGTGACAAAATCTANTACTTCTGCACTGAGCTTCATGTACTATGTGCTTATAAAAGGAAATGCAGTGCAAATATTTAATAAAGTAGATTAGTAATTTTCACTACCAGGGGAACTTCAGTACGTTTTCTTCCCGTACGAAGTCCAACTGCTCCACAGCTCTGCTGATTGTCTCTGCAAGGTATTGTGACCAGGTAGCGAAGTTAGGACGATTCTCTCGAAAACTGCCAGTATTGATAAATAAAATTCCTGAACCTCGTTTCTTTCTGTGTAATTCGTTTCTCAATTGCCGAATACAGTAAAGCCCTATCTCCTTTTTTCAGCTCATACAATTTTTCTACGTGCTTTACGCATATATACACTATTTGCGTCACTTGGGAGCTGGGGTATAGAGATTAGTGAAGGGCAGGTTAGGATATTGGGTACACCTATGCTTTTACCAGCCATTATGGCATTGGACAGTAGTGTATTCGCATATTCTGTCATCATATTCAAATTTTNGCATTGGACAGTAGTGTATTCGCATATTCTGTCATCATATTCAAATTTTCCTTGAAAATACAAGACCGGTGATATCAAACAAGGTATATAATAAAAAAAAAGATACCAAAAATTAACTAATTTAGGGATCATGCAACCATAGTGAGCATATTTTTATTTTTTATTTTAGGGAATTTCAGAGGTACTGAGGACCGCAAAAATGAAAATTTGGTGGGGGGAAAANTTTCAGAGGTACTGAGGACCGCAAAAATGAAAATTTGGAGGGGGAAAGGGGAAATTATGAATGACAAACTAAGTAAAATAAATACTTTTGAAACATCGAGTGGCTATCTTGTGACAAAATCTAAGATGGCAGACAAATCTGAACCCAGTGCCAGGTGCCATTTCCCCAGAAGGAACGTATTATGTTACTAATTTTAAAAATAAATCTGAAAACTTCCTTAACTGTAATGGAAGATTTGAACCCACACATAAATTTTATAAGTTTACCATCAAGCTAAAAATAAAGAACTGCCGAGCGTCGCTGCTATACAAAGTTGTACAATTCACTAAGCATTTGACTCTTCCCTGAACAATGTACGAAAGTNCTGCCGAGCGTCGCTGCTATACAAAGTTGTACAATTCACTAAGCATTTGACTCTTCCCTGAACAATGTACGAAAGTTACCATGGGAGTATGGACAAAATCTTTACCAATCTTGTTGACTCACTATGCGTATTCGCTGATATGGTAAGTTAGCGAACAAGTTCTTAGGCTGCATACTGCAGGTACTTACAAAACTTAATTAAAAAGTTGGGTAGACTTTACATCATACCNGAACAAGTTCTTAGGCTGCATACTGCAGGTACTTACAAAACTTAATTAAAAAGTTGGGTAGACTTTACATCATACCAGCTAGTAACTCCCTGTTCATGGAGTAAGACACTACAATTTCGATCACAGAACAATGTAGGCGATTTCCAACATGTGTAATAAGATATTTTTAAAAAACTTTTGAATAAAATTTTTTGTCAGATAATNGCAATGTAGGCGATTTCCAACATGTGTAATAAGATATTTTTAAAAAACTTTTGAATAAAATTTTTTGTCAGATAATTGCTGTTGAAATACCTTCAAATAAAATTGAAAAGGTAGCCATTTTATTAAATTTCTTCATATAATTTAAAAAATTTTGAATAAATTTTATTTTTATGAATATATAAATAAAATTGGAAGTAACCTCCTTGCTTTGGCAGTCAATTAGCTTCAATAAGTGGTCAAGTGAAGCACACTATCTGAAGATGCAATGTGATTGGCCAAGAACGACAGCTGGCCGCAAACTATAGGGCAAGTCCTGTAACCAAACAGTGTATTAAATATGGCCATATTAGACGACACATACAATAATGAATGCCATAGTAACCGGTCTATAACAGCTGCAACGGCAAACCTTGCACAAGCTTGCAAGGGATCTACGAGCGGGTAATTTCACCATAAGGTAATGTCTTGCGTCTTCACGTGGACTTACTTGCAGGTTCAGTGAACTACATGCTCAGACTACGCGGCCATCTCTGGACACTCACGAAGGTGTTGTCTATTTGCAGGATCACAAATATGGAGCCGTCTTGCAGTCTCACTGAGCTGTGAATGATTCAGCCACTTAGCTGCTGGAACCAAATCATTACGTGTCTCATTCTGGTCCTTCCAGACATGCGATAATTCCAAGATGTGTNCCACTTAGCTGCTGGAACCAAATCATTACGTGTCTCATTCTGGTCCTTCCAGACATGCGATAATTCCAAGATGTGTGTCTCGTTTCGTCTCGTGCCCATGACTAGAGACCCAGAAATTTTGTTGAGTGATTCGGCAACAAGCTCGACTCCATAATCCGTTGTGGACTCGATCTTCAGTTAGTCGTTCATTGGTTGTTGCTCCAGTTTGACCCCGGACCAGACAGCACGGGGTTATGTACTTTTTTTTCCTTGCAGGTTCGTTATTTATCCAAAGTCGTACATTACGCGTCTAAAAAAGTGTGGTCCAGTAGAAGCAGTAACTAAAATATACACACGGTGGAAGTTTAACATTCCCAAGATCTAGCAACGAGGACCTCCAATGCGTCTTTTCCTTGTCTTTAATTCATTCGATTTCTCTCTCTTTCNATTCCCAAGATCTAGCAACGAGGACCTCCAATGCGTCTTTTCCTTGTCTTTAATTCATTCGATTTCTCTCTCTTTCCTGCTCTCGCTAACATCCCCTCTGGTTTTCTCTCAATTTTTTTCCCCCTGGAAATTTAGCGATATTTTACCGCTGTGCTTAGCGTCCCTTCTCTCCCCTCAATTCGCAATGGCATAGGGCGGCACCCTTTGGNTAGCGATATTTTACCGCTGTGCTTAGCGTCCCTTCTCTCCCCTCAATTCGCAATGGCATAGGGCGGCACCCTTTGGTGCAGCACCCTCTAGTTACACCCTCTCACGACGAAACGCACTTCCCTGACGCCGGAGCCAGAAAATAAGTCACGTAGCCGCCACGTTTACACAGTCTTTCAGCAGACGCGCTAATAATTCTCCGCCTGACGGAAACAAAGACATTATGAAATCGCTTTCCGTCTCCCTGGGTCTTGCTAAAAGCTACCTTCCACCCTTTCTTNTGACGGAAACAAAGACATTATGAAATCGCTTTCCGTCTCCCTGGGTCTTGCTAAAAGCTACCTTCCACCCTTTCTTTCTCCTCTAACCTCCTAACGTAACATAACCTTTCGACTTTTGTACCAAACGGCTCGAGAGAAATGCTTGAAGTATTTTATATACAATCCCACCATTTTGATTTACAATGCTTAGCAAAACCTATAATTTTACTTTTATGTTACTTCCAACAGNTTATATACAATCCCACCATTTTGATTTACAATGCTTAGCAAAACCTATAATTTTACTTTTATGTTACTTCCAACAGAGTCATTAAAGGTAATAATATATTTTAATATAACTCCTAACACAACATTTACGCCACCTCATACTTCCAAAAATGNGAGTCATTAAAGGTAATAATATATTTTAATATAACTCCTAACACAACATTTACGCCACCTCATACTTCCAAAAATGCACTACTTTACATTTGTACGAAATTCTGTCCAACTTTTAGGAATTGTTTATAAGTACCCATTCCATATATAAAATAATTTAGATCGCATAGTTTTGCATCATGGCATATAAAAATTATAATGTTAGGGTTTTGGGGAAGTACAAATTAAACGAGGGTGAAAGGTTATGTATTAATTCTTTAAGGTTAGATAATTAACATTTATTTTACAAAAATTATAAAATGCTACAAATCAAAAGTATGCAGAAATTTCCTTATATTAAAAAATTATTAGAAATTTCAAAAACTTTTCAGAGNAAATGCTACAAATCAAAAGTATGCAGAAATTTCCTTATATTAAAAAATTATTAGAAATTTCAAAAACTTTTCAGAGTGTTTTTTTTTAAAGAATTTCACAATTAAATCATGGTATTTAATTTTAATGTGAATTATGTTAACTCGGATTATTAGTTTTTACAAAGTGTGCATCCCAAAAACACAAGTTGTGATTTTGAATTGGCATTATGCAATAAAAATGTGGTCTAATTTTTATGCTATGAAATACTACTTGCAAATAATGTCTACAAGTTAAACAGTATATATCGTAAAAATATAAACTTTTGTGAACAGTGCCGTTTAATATATTTAAAAAATTCCGTTTACAGAGTTTGTCTGTGCATCTTGCTCGCCCCCATAATATGCACTTGAAAAATACTTTGCGGTGGCCACAAAATATTTTGTTGGTATTCACCCTGCCAAAATTGTTTGTGATGAACGTAACACTTTTTAGCAACCACAAAGTGGTCACAAAAGTTTATTGGTAACAACAGAATTTTTTGTTTCTTCGCCATAAAAATATTTGGAAGAGTGAATACCAACAAAACACTCTGTGCCCGCCGCAAAGTATTTTTTCATTGCGGAAGGCCACCTAAATTATGGCACAATCATCTTCCCAAGACACATTGGCCGCGCCACAAAATCCATCGCCGTGACATTCCCTGTTGCCTGAGATTCCTATTAAATTCCTATTATTTCCTAAAAAAAAAAAAAAATGGTACGGAAGGATTACATCTTCCTAAACTTAAATACATATTCAGGTAAAATGGAAGGAAATAAACTAAAATAAACAAAAACTAAAAAAAAAAATCTTAAGTCAACACGTGATTGAAAATGCGCAGAAAGCATAAGTATATGTAAACAATAAGAATAAATCACAAAATAAAAGTAGAGCCACTGAGTCGTGCAACGTATGANATTTTTTTTTTTTTTTTTAATGAGTTGCCCATTTAGCCTAGCATCTGTATTTTATCCATAATGTGGGAGTTCCTGTAACACTAAGACTTATTAAAATTCACTTCGATACAGAAAACTACAATGCTATGCCTTCAGAAATGACTGCAAGTTTTCGACTAACTTGTAGGCTTGTGTACATGAAAGAACATTTCGCAATTTGACCAAAATAACACAAACCTCTGAGATGACTAAGGCCCCTGCACATAATCTTCAAATCTACACATAATCTTCAAATTTAACTGCCATATTGAGTAAAATATCATATTACGACCTCTGTTAATGCAAACCAGAACTCTATCAAGTGGTTAAACTATCTAAGACTTCAAGTGGTAGACAAATATTTATTCCCTTGGATAAGCTTCAAAACGGCGTCTGAAACATCAGGGGGTGTTGGTTTTGGAGGCGGAGTCAGTCTTGGATGGAGTCAGTCTCGGGTGAAGTTAGTTAGGATGGCGTCAGCCTTCGGTGGAATTAGCTATGTGTTGAGTCAGTCTTGGGTGCATTATTTCGTTAGCCAGTATGGTTGGCTGGCCTGGTTGGTTTGATCTGGTCGGTTAATATGTTCCTTTGGTATGTCCAGCTAGTAATGGTCACTCTATATGGTCTGAATCAATCATGTAAGATGGTGAAAGGGTGTTGTGGGCAGACGAAATACTTAATTATAATGTTAGATAGGAAGGTATCGAACTATATTGAGTAAACGGAACTGGCTGAATTGGTTGTAGTGTGAGAAAGGAGGTTCGTAGTATGGTTGTTGTTGTGGTTGGAGTCAAACTTTAGCGAGTAATCATATGAGGAATGGCAATCGATTGATGGGATTTGGGTGGAACTGACTAGTCGGTCGAACAAAAGTAGGTAAATGGAGTGGAGGAAGCCAGTTGGAGGGAGAGGAACGGGGTTGTGTGTCAATGGGTGGGGGGAAGAGATTAGGGGTTGAGCAGTGAGAGGTGGCAGAGAGTTGTGTGGTGGGTGGATGACGAGAGTAGATGGTTAGGAGGACGAGCTTTGGCAGGTTAATGGTGAGGAGGTGGAAAGTCGGGTGGTGAANGGATGACGAGAGTAGATGGTTAGGAGGACGAGCTTTGGCAGGTTAATGGTGAGGAGGTGGAAAGTCGGGTGGTGAAATGTTGGTGTGGTTGGAGGGGGTGTAGGGAGATGGGAGTTGGTAGTGTGTTATATAAAACCAATAATTCGCTTCGGAGGGGGGCAGTAGCATATTGATCGGTTGTATTGTCGATTATTAATTGGCATGGAGATCGAGGGGAATCGACTATCAATCGCCTGCTGATCGCCATATCAGGGCGCGACTGTGCCCTGCCGTCTTTACGAGAATCGACCTCTCAGAGGCTCACACCCAACTTAGTTTTTCGCATTACTTGTGTAAATTTTTACGATTTTTTAGTTTNGAATCGACCTCTCAGAGGCTCACACCCAACTTAGTTTTTCGCATTACTTGTGTAAATTTTTACGATTTTTTAGTTTAAGGTCACTGTAATCAATGTCCAGGTCGCCCACATTGAACATGACGGTCGGGGTCAGTTTTGTAGTTTGTTCACAGATTTGAAAGATTTTTTTCAATTTTTAAATTTTTTTCTTGATTTTTTGAGTTTAAGGACACTGGGATGAAGGTCGAGCTCACGCACAACATGGTGGTGGAAATAAGTAATGTAATTTGTACCTAGATTTTTAAGTTTTTACGGGTTTTGCGACTTTTATAAGATTTTTTAGTTTAAGAATTACTGGGATTATGTCAAGGTTACCGACATACAGCATAGTGGTGGNGCGACTTTTATAAGATTTTTTAGTTTAAGAATTACTGGGATTATGTCAAGGTTACCGACATACAGCATAGTGGTGGGAGTCAGTATGTAATTTTCCCCTTGCTGTTTGGAATTTTTTATCGATTTTTTGCGATCTATGAATTTTAATGATTGTTAGGGTGGCAAAGATAGGGGTGTAAGTGGGGAAGGGGTTGGAGTCTGAAGAGTGATGGTGGGTGTGGGGTTTTTAGCTGTGGGGAGGGGGAAATTGCTGAGGGGGTGCAGGATTGTGGTTTGTATAAGCGGCCATGACCGCTGACTCCCTGGTCTTGGCTCGGAGCCTCTTAGCGGTGACTTTCTCAGCTAGCCAAGAAACTCTTATCCTACAGGGAAAAAATAATAAACTTCATGCATACTTCATCACCGTCGTCCACGAACTCAAGGAGCCTGACCAAGTGAAATGCGTGGTATACTTGTTTGCAGACACTCATCCATACAAATCCGAGTATAGTGGATTGTTCACTTTTTTTCAACAAAGTTTGGTTTCACCTTTCACATTATGTAAATTATCAAAACTTCCATCTTTGGGACAGTAAAATATTCCATGCGATACATCAAGAACCTCTACATTCGTAAAAGTGTGATATTTGTGTTTATATCCCACCGGCGCATAATTGGTCAAGTTTCTTCGAGACAACGATCACGACTGCATCACAGATACATCCTCAGCACTTGTTATGATGCCGTCGCATTTCACACAAAGCAAAGAACATGTTTTGAGAATTTCATTACAACGTTTTTATTATTGTTAATGTTACTAATGAAGACCTGGGTTCAACTTGAAGTGGGACATTCTATATTCAGGAACGTTACCTGGGACGTGAAAGGTATCATGATAATCATGACTATTTCAAACATCAAATAGTTTTGCTTATATAGCGTCATTCAAGTGGTCCCAGGCTAGATTACAAACGCATGTAGATTTGTATTGCTTCCGTTATTAGGCGTCATGTTTATGAGCTAGAACTTCTAAGACTCTGAACCAGTAACAACAACTGTATATACGAGCGACCGAATCTTGCACAACCAGAAATAATGCAAAAGAAAAAAAGTTTTTTTAGGGCAGCAGTTAGTGGACATTGTGTAGGTGGCCTCTAGAGTATAGATAATTCTGGATGTTAGACGAAGTTCCATATGAATTCATTTATGAATCTCTACCGATTAAATTCTAAAGTTCGCGATTTTTCCTCGTTAGTTCACGTAGCGTACTCTCGCAAAATGTAATCTGAAAGCATTCCAGAGAGAAACTCCCTACACTAACCCCCGTTACTCCCCCCTTCACAAGCCCAGTAAATCGTAGCCAATCACCAGAGGATGTCGTGCGAGAAAACGAACGGCTGATTTTCGTTTTCTGAACGTTTTCGCTCTGGTTGACGTCTTGAATGACTCGCTCCTTCCTGTGTCGCCCAGTCGATAAACGCGAACCCAGGGTGGTGTGTACGGTTTGTGAAGAGAGTTGGGAAAGGAAAGAGGGAGCTGGAGATTATACGGAACACTCGTAAAAGGGGATGGGATGGGTAGGGGAGACAGAATGACAGAGATTTACACATCACCCGTCCTTGAGGTCGAACAAACTGCCACGGAAATGAAATTTCTGCAATCGGTGCGGCTTTGACTATGAGGGGAAGTTCTGTATACACGGTGAATACAAGCCGTTGACAGAAAACACACGCAGATAGAAGTTAGAGAGGCTACCCTATTCAACTGCATTTCAATTCATTCGCCCCTCCCAACGGTGCATTTTCCATATTTCTATCCCTTATAGCTTCACAATAAATAGAATAATTTTCAAAGATTTATATGTAATTTTTTTTTTTGTTTTTCATACATAAATTTGCCTAAACCACGGAACAACTATTAGAACTATGAAAACAGAGTTACCATTCAAATACTAATCAGCAGTTTCAAATTTCTAGATACGTAGAGTATTTTTCAAAATTTAACGTCTGACCATAAGACATTTTTATCTTTTAGTGATAAGTTACCAAAGCCGAAAGTCGAAATGTTTCACGAAAAATTGTGCGACGGAGGAGGGGGTTGGCTCTGGTTAAATATTGAAGATCAAAACCACAACGACTGTTATGATTTGTATCAAAACTGTAACAACTAGCGCCACCTATTGTTATCTCTATGTCATCGTGTTGTTTTCTCTTTGTCATTAGTAATAAAGCTATGGTCGTTCAGTCGCCATTGAATCGCGATACGCAGTGTTTCATTTCGCTAATTATTACAGGTTATGGGCCCAGTAAACAATTGAATAATAATCTCGCGATAGTTTGTACGGTATGATAAGTACTGAGTATAATTATATTCGCTGAAGGAGACTATTAATTGTGCGTATCGTGTGTGTGTGTGACCGCGTAATGGCTTCGAACTATGTGATAAGCGTCCCTAAGTTGAAAGGACGCGAGAATTATAGTGAATTGTGTTTTGCGGCACAGAATTTCCTGGTCTTGGAGGGCATGCTAGGATGCATCAAGCAGGAGCCAAATCAACCAGCAATACGAGCCACGGAAGATGCTAAAACCAGAGCAAAATTGATCTTGACCATTGATCCCTCGATTTACGTTCATATAAAAAACGTTACTTCTACAAAGGAGCTATGGACGAAACTAAAGCAGTTATTCGACGATTCGGGGTTTACCAGAAGAATAAGTCTGTTGAGAAATTTAATTTCTATTCGGATTCAAAATTGTATCTCAATGACTGCCTATGTGACTCAAATAGTTGAAAATGGACAAAAATTTGCTCGAACTGGTTTTAACATAAATGACGAATGGATCGGGTCATTATTGTTGGCGGGGTTGCCTGAAAAGTTTTCGCCAATGATTATGGCCATAGAACATTCTGGAATTTGCATAACAACGGACGCCATTAAAACGAAATTATTGGACATGGAGGAAACTGAAACGAATGAAACTAGTGGTGCATTTGCTAGTTTTCGTAAATACCAACATAAGAAAAAAGAAAAGTCTGTGGTTAAAGACCATAAACAAGATGGCTCACAAACGTCAAAGTCATCAACCATCAAATGTTTTAGATGTAAACAGACTGGCCATTTCCAAAATAAATGTCCCAATAAAGAGAAATATAATACGCACAGTGAACAAAAGCAAACAAATGCCTTCAGTGCTGTATTTTTAACTGGCAGTTTTAGCAAAAACGATTGGTATGTCGACTCGGGGGCAAGTGTGCACCTAACAACGAATAAACATTGGATTACAAATGTTTCATACGAACAGAGCACTAAATAAATAATTGTAGCTAACAATAGTAAGGTGTCTGTTGAGTGTTCCGGTGATGTGCATATTAAAACTTTAACAGAAGATAGCAAGTTTGATGTGACAATCAAAGATGTGTTGTGTGTTCCAAGTATCACAACAAATCTCTTATATGTGAGTCAATTAATCTGCAATGGCAATGGAGTGTCCTTCACGAGTGACAGTTGTATCATTTATAATAGAAAAGGCGAAAAAGTTGCTACAGCCTCATTAGTAAATGGAGTATACAAGCTAAACATGCCCATGTGTTTGTCAGCTGCTGTGATGGAATCCGGCGAACCCTGGCATAGGAGACTGGGACATATTAATAGCAACTATCTTAACAAGATGCAGGATGCTGTGGAAGGATTGCAATTGGATAAGAATACAGATATAAGCAAGATGTCTTGTGTCACATGTTGTGAGGGGAAGCAAAGTCGCTTGCCGTTCTCTCATGAGGGTGACAGAAGTACTGAATTATTGAATACAGTACATACAGATCTTTGCGGACCTATGGAGAATGCTTCTCTAGGAGGGTCAAGGTATTTTCTTATTTTTGTCGATGATTACAGCAGAATGACACATATTTATTTTTTGAAAAATAAGAGTGAAACTTTTGAATGCTTTAAACAATACAAAGCTAAAGTTGAAAATGTTCTGGGAAAAAAGATAAAGATTTTACGGTGTGATAACGTACGTGAATTCTGTAATAAAGAATTGGATGATTACCTGAAAAAAATGGGAATAATACATCAAAAAACAAATCCTTACACGCATGAACAAAATGGTTTATGCGAACGCATGAATAGAACTTTAATAGAAAAAGCGAGATGCCTTTTTTTTGAAGCTGATCTACCGCAGAAATATTGGGCAGAAGCAAGTAATAGAACGGTAGCAGCTGCATTAAATAATAAAACTCCGTAGGAGTTATGGACTAACAGCAAGCCTAATATTAGTCATTTGAAGATATTTGGCAGTACTGTCATGGTGCATGTCCCCAAAGTTAAACGTGCGAAGTGGGACAAGAAGTCTGAGAAGTGCATCTTAGTAGGTTATTCAGAGGAAGTAAAGGGGTACAGAGTTTACAACCCTAAAACTCAGATAGTGTCAACCAGCAGAGACGTCATTATTATGGAAAAAAATTTGAATACAGAGAACCTGACTGTAGTTAAAGAGAAGGAGAATGTTGATACCGATATTGGCGAAGTAAATGCAGATTCAGTGGGGGACAACAATCAATCTGATGACTCGTATACTAGTACTTCAGGATTTAATAATGATGAAACCTATGTGCAGGGTGATACTGCAGACTCGGACAGTTCCGCTGAAGTTGATGAAACGATACAATCACGCGCGTTGCCTACTAGACAAAGACAAAAACCAGATAGATATGGTTTCTCAAATATGTGTACAGAAAGTGACAGATTACATATTGATGAGTTGTCGGTGGAAGATGCACTACAGGGTCCAGATAAGGAGTGTTGGTCGCAAGCTATACAAGAGGAGCTGCAGTGTTTTGAGGATAACAATGCTTGGGAGCTTGTGGAACCTGAAGACGGTAAAACAGTGGTAAAGTGCAAGTGGGTATTGAAGAAAAAGTGTGACAGTGAAAACCAGATTCGTTACCGTGCTAGATTAGTAGCCAAAGGCTATAGTCAAAAGTATGGTGTGGACTATGAAGAAACCTTTTCCCCTGTTGTGAGGCACACCACATTGCGTTTGTTATTTGCAATTTCTGTACAGTTAAATCTTGATATAATACATTTAGATGTGATAACAGCCTTTCTGAATGGAGAATTGAATGAGACTATATATATGCAAAAACCAGACGGTTTTGTGTGCTCAGAGAATGATAAAAACAAAGTCCTTAAGTTGAAAAAGGCTATATATGGCCTCAAACAATCCTCCAGAGCATGGCATGAGAAAGTTGACAATTGTTTGATTCTAAATGGTTATAAGAAATCTAAACTGGAACCATGCTTATATAGCAAAGTTGTTAATGGTTGTAAGACAATGGCCACTCTTTATGTCGATGATTTATTTGTTTTTTCGAACGATAAAAAATAAATGTTACAGTTAAAAGAAATATTGAATTGTCAGTTTAAAATAAAAGATTTGGGACAAGTAAAGCGTTGTCTAGGTATGGATGTTAAAATTGATAAGAGTAATAATGTAATTACTTTAAGCCAAGAAAATTATATCGATCAACTTTTGCACAAGTTTGATATGGTTGATTGTAAAACTGTTAAGACTCCTATGGAGGCTAAATTGAATGTTACTAAATGTGAAAATGCTCAAAACCAGAATCCATATCAACAACTTATAGGTAGTTTGATGTATCTGGCAGTCCTTACAAGACCGGATATTGCTTATGCAGTTGGATATTTGAGTCAGTTAATAATTGTAATGGCGAAGAGCATTGGTCATATGTAAAGAGGATACTTAAATATTTAAAACATACAAGAACTTTTGGTTTAAAATATAGTAAGAATAAAGATTGTGATGTTAAAGGTTTTGTTGATGCCGACTGGGCTAATGATACTATGGACAGAAAGTCATATACAGGTTATTGTTTTATGTTATCAGGCTGTGTCATCTCTTGGGAATGTAAAAAACAGAAGTCAATAGCATTATCTAGCACAGAAGCTGAATATATAGCAATTTCAGAAGCTTGTAAAGAGGCAATATATCTTAGAAACTTGCAATATGAGATTACAGATAAAATGTATACAATCACTATATGTAATGATAATCAGAGTGCACAGAAGTTGTCGGCAAATCCTATTTTTCACAATAAAACCAAGCACATTGATGTTAGATAGCACTTTTGCAGAAACATGATATCAGATAAAATTGTGCATATTCAATATTTGCCAGCAGCTGATATGCCAGCAAATATGCTAACAAAGAGTTTAAATTAAGTAAAACATTATAGACTTATAAAACTTTTGAAAATTGAAAGTGTGTAATATTTTGATAAGTAGGGGTGTTATGATTTGTATCAAAACTGTAACAACTAGCGCCACCTATTGTTATTTCTATGTCATCGTGTTGTTTTCTCTATGCCATTAGTAATAAAGTTATGGTCGTTCAGTCGCCATTGAATCACGATACGCAGTGTTTCATTTCGCTTATCATTACAACGACGAAGAAGACTTTGAAAACCTACGACTTACATTTACGTGATATTTACATCGCACCGCTACGAAAATTAATTAGTTGACACACGGACACTCCGAAAGATACAAGTTGAAACGAAATATTTTTTATTTACCATTGCAAAACATGTCTAAGGTCTTAACAAATTTAATTCCGTGCAAAAGTTTTATATAACAATGAACCTATGGATTTACTGCAAAATTTTCACTCACCAAATGACACTGATTTCGTAAAAATACAATTGAAATAATTATAGCCGTACTTGAACAAACACCCAAATACAAATGCGAGAATTCGAAACAGGAATAGGGGGAATGGAAAATGTGCTTATAGTGTCAGGCGTGTTCTCAAATGAGCTAAATGAAAATAAACTGTTTTGTAACGCTCTTATAGCAGTCCACTGAACGTAATAGAAATTATTAATATAAAAAGTTTGACAACAGTATTGAATGAATAAATCTGCTGGTATATTTCACAAGTTAAGACAAAAATATTACTACGAAACCAGACAAACACAACAAATCGGGACTTAAACTGCTGCGCGTTACTTTAAATCACAAGGCTAGCACCGAGTACATAATTTGACCAGATATGAAAAATTGTCCCAGATACAAAACAAAATTTGGAAAACCGTAAGTTTGGACAAATAGACTGTTGATAACTATATACAACGAATTATAATACATTATCTGATGTAACCGACAGAGATTATAAGAGGAAATGAAAATAAAATCCTTAACTACATGCACCCATGGCGTAAATGACGGCTTTATTCGCCAGAGTACGTCGAAAATGCGTGGATCGCGCATGCAACGATCGGCCTTCTAGAGCGAGCCATGTTGTAAGCGACAAGACACAGGTCATAACAGCAGGATACACATTTCGCGCAGACGTCGTTCGAAGCTGACAAATACGTTGCAATCAGGTACAGGCACTCTTCAGCTTTGGGATTTCCGCTGTGTGCGACGAACCCTAAGTATATATCACCAACGCCTAGCGCCTCCAAGCAATCAGACGCAAATGCATTTAACATCGCACGGCAACAAATATCTAAGCACTTTTAAATGATACGCTGGAACATAGACCGAGCAATGCTACTTTGAAAATTTCTTTGTTCTTGAAAAAAAAAACCACATGGGCATACGACTCATAGTTTCGTTGGTGGTTGGTAGGATCTTGCAATTTCAGTACAGCTCAGGAATAGTTATTTTCCTAACTAAAAAAAAATTTACTTCTCTGATATAACCATTCAATATTATTCGATTACTTGCAAATATTTTTAATAAGTTAAGGNGAGCGAGCCATGTTGTAAGCGACAAGACACAGGTCATAACAGCAGGATACACATTTCGCGCAGACGTCGTTCGAAGATAACAAATACGTTGCAATCAGGTACAGGCACTCTTCAGCTTTGGGATTTCCGCTGTGTGCGACGAACCCTAAGTAGATATCACCAACGCCTAGCGCCTCCAAGCAATCAGACGCCAATGCATTTAACATCGCACGGTAACAAATATCTAAGCACTTTTAAATGATACGCTGGAACATAGACCGAGCAATGCTACTTTGAAAATTTCTTTGTTCTTGAAAAAAAAAACCCACATGGTTGGTAGGATCTTGCAATTTCAGTACAGCTCAGGAATAGTTATTTTCCTAACTAAAAAAAAAATTTACTTCTCTGATATAACCATTCAATATTATTCGATTACTTGCAAATATTTTTAATAAGTTAAGGTNAAAAAAAAATTTACTTCTCTGATATAACCATTCAATATTATTCGATTACTTGCAAATATTTTTAATAAGTTAAGGTCATTTGATAGGGGAATAATAAACACGGCAACCCATTGGATGATGACCAGCCAATAACTAACGTTGCAAGGTACTGCAAGCGTGTCCGGTGTAGTGTGTACCAATATGAAGGTCGTAAATGGGACTAGAGAGATTAACAGAATATATGTATCTACAGTGGTAAAATTACGGTATTTGTTCGTAACTTATCTAGAATGTCGGTAAATATGTGCAGACCTCAAAGTGTTAAATGTCTGCGACACNACGGTATTTGTTCGTAACTTATCTAGAATGTCGGTAAATATGTGCAGACCTCAAAGTGTTAAATGTCTGCGACACGTATATATTATTACTCTACACGCTCTCTTCAGGCTGTCCTCCCACAGTACCGTCAATAATGGCGCTACGCCTGCATTCGCCGCAACCATTGTGACACACACGTGCTTGTAATAGCCAATAGGTAGGAGCCTACGCGAATTAATTTTTACACAAACTGATGATGATAAGTTAATGAATCAAATATTCTAATTTATATTATCTCTACAATTCCCGTGAGTCTAGGCAGTTAAATTATAATAGTAAATTTTGCTGTGGCTAGCTCCCGGAATGTGGAAAAAACCGTCAAGTTTAAAAATTTTCCTTAGCCCCCTTTCTCTTGCGTACAACACTTTAGGTAATCCTGCAATCGACTGAGTCGAGTTACGTGTTCGAATCCCTTCACGGGCAAGCATTTTTCTAATGGTTTCAAAGTACTGATTAGACCAGTCGGGTCTTATCAGTACATTCAACGGTGTGTCCCGAGCTTCATATGGAACTAATTCGGGAATTTTATTACATCAGTTTGATCTTTGACTATCCGTGTATTTTGTAGATACTGCTTAATCGATGAAAGTTGGTTCTAAGGTGCAGTATCGCTAAATACAAAATCGCGAAATATAATAGCCATGCGCAGTGTTTCCTGCCTCACACAAATAATATTCTGAATTTTTAAGTTACTTACGTTGTAACCCNGCAGTATCGCTAAATACAAAATCGCGAAATATAATAGCCATGCGCAGTGTTTCCTGCCTCACACAAATAATATTCTGTATTTTTAAGTTACTTACGTTGTAACCCAAAAAAAATCGATCTTCCACACATCTTCCTTTTCCATTTTTTCCACGTATGCACGGAATTAGCTCAAATTTGTTAGAAAAATGTCATCGTTATATTAATCAATTAAATCTGAGAAAAATTACTTGTTTGATTTATTGTGAATCTTTAGTTCAGGGCTCATTTTCGTTGCAGGTGCAATTGACAACCTATCATGCACCCCACTTTGATTTTTGATTTGCGGGTGTCTTGAAATTATTAAACACTTGAACCAAAACTTGTACATTGAGAGTTCACAATATCAGCATTAAAATGTGATACTCAAACACTCACATGTTTCAAATTTTTGAAGATACAGCTTCAAGAAAATACGAAGCTAAAATATCGTATCTGTTCACTGTTAACTCAGCACTTTTTAAAGCCCTGCTTAGGGTGTACCTTAAGTTATCATATTGTATCCAAAAAATATATCTTGCCAAAGGCCTGATCATATTATTCATCACTAAGGCGAACCAGGTTTGATTGCCGGTAGGGTCGCTCCCAGATTTTCGCATGTGGAGGTTTTTCTCGGTGATCTCCCGTTTCCCCTGCCCTTTCGTTGCGACGCTGCTGCACACTCACCTCGCTTCAACCTCATCGGCTCTCAAGGTCTCAATATTAAGAGCTGCCCAAATCTCCTCTCTCGCCTTATTCATGCGCCTTCCAAGAAAAACCGTCGAATTGTTAGGAATGTAAATCTGCTACTGATGTGCAAATTCATAGTCTAATGTGAGTTAAAGATACTGACTTCAGAGGCCATAAATGCTATCATTACTTAACTAGGACCCTGCATGTTAATGTGTAAAGTAGTGTATATGTAGTTATGAACAGTGACATTTTTCAAAGGTTTGTTTGAAAAGGACTTACTTTATTATTAACAGCCTATACTGCAACTGATGCCGCCAAATTCGGTAAGCAATTAGTGCTACAATAAATCACATAAATTTACATAATTTTAGATGAACAGACATAAAAAAATTTTGGGCCCCATAAATTTTTATTTAAGCATGTATTATCTAGCGAATTATTACAATTTGTTTCAATTAAACTTATACTGCAGTACCTATTACGGGAATATAATACACGGATATAATATTTTTGGCTGCCACTTTTAAGTTAATAAACACTGAAAATGTAATACATATTTGATATTATTTAGCCGATTCACGCCAAAGTATGCAATGAAGTAAATTTGACGTATATTCAAAATTGCTATCAGTTAGGCAAGTATCCACACTTACCGAACTATTTGACTTTCTTGAACGAAACTTGTTAAGCTGGCAGCACTTACTGTGAGCAATAAATTTACTATTGGTAGTTTCTTTTTTGTTCTGTCGTATAGTAAGACAACGCTGCCATAAAGGGAACACAAAGTTCACATCCCAGCCATTACATCAAAAATTCTCAAAAAATCTGGGACACAAATAGTAGTACGGGAGACTGGGGCTAGTTGACACACTTTTCAAAAAAAACATTTATGCCATGTTTCTGTTCTATTAACATGAATTAAAGTTATATAATTTCACACATCGAAAATTTTGCGACAAACTCATAAAACTGAGTTCTTAAGTTTTAATTTTCATAAGTGTTTTGTTTAATAGTTAAGTTACGTAATGCATGTGTGGTAACTTGCTTCATTCCTGTGAAAAGTTGGCACATACGAATGGTAATGTTGGCACACAAACATATATGTAGTGGGGTTTTCCTTGCTCTAAGCGCCACCATTTTAAAAGAAACAAACATAATTTTACAACATACGACAGTTTCTGCTGTACACACTGTATTTTATTAATAAATAATAAAGATGATTTTATTGAAGTGGTTTTGCAAGGGANGACAGTTTCTGCTGTACACACTGTATTTTATTAATAAATAATAAAGATGATTTTATTGAAGTGGTTTTGCAAGGGAAATGTTAAAAGATAACACATTTATGAAAATACCCGCAGTTCAATGGATCGGAATTTTTAATATGGTCACAGACAAAGAAGGAACAGATGTTTCGTCGCCATCGGTTCCAATGACTATTGTTTTCAAAGAAACCATACACATATTCGATTTAGCCTTGCATAACGTTTAAAGCAGGGGAATGCATTGATTTTGAAATGTTTCTTTGGCAGACCTAAATAAATTTTCTGGCTCCTTTCTTCATAATTAATTTATTTTTCCATTCTGCTAGTTGAGTTTTTATTGGTATGTCGGTCCATAGTTCACACTTACTTTTCTTGTTGTTTACATGACAAGTAGTCATTGGTTGAGTTTTGGAAAAGAGTTTGACGCATGCTATATTCAACGTAGAAACTCAGCTGTCACAACGCATGCCACACCCTTACCCACCCCCTGCCGCAAGGGCCACCCAGTAGCCACCTACCTCAGGACAGGTGGCAGCAATTAACGCCTGCGGCGAAGCCAGGCCTGCCCAAGGGAAGAAGTTACACATGTCAAGGTTGAGGAGCGGGTCCCCCACCCCCCTAGCAGACTGCGTGGAATTTGTACATGTCAAATAAAGGACGAGATAGACTGGCGATTTCCGCCCACGAGAGAATTAAAACACTTGCTGAAGGGTGATACACACCGAGAAAAGGATGACAAGCTTGGAAGTTTGTGCCACGAAACACCACTCCACTTCTAGCAAAATGCAGGAGAACATTAACATACACCATGAAAANGCTTGGAAGTTTGTGCCACGAAACACCACTCCACTTCTAGCAAAATGCAGGAGAACATTAACATACACCATGAAAACAGCTGACAGGGTTTGTCAGTGGCACAGCAGGCCACCCCCTTCCCTCTACAACATAAAGAGTCGTGGTACATGGAGGAAGTAGCCATTGTTCAGCACCTCCCACCTCCCCTTCCCATAACAAGGGAAGACACGTGTAAGGTTATAAGGGGAGATGGAAATAGTTTAAAAGCCAATTTGTTTGACAAGTGGGGATCAGTTACGTGAGATCAGATCCGTCGGCCCAGTGAGTTAGAATCGCGCGCCGAGATAGGAAGTCAGTCAGNGCTTGGAAGTTTGTGCCACGAAACACCACTCCACTTCTAGCAAAATGCAGGAGAACATTAACATACACCATGAAAATAGCTGACAGGGTTTGTCAGTGGCACAGCAGGCCACCCCCTTCCCTCTACAACAAGAGTCGTGGTACATGGAGGAAGTAGCCATTGTTCAGCACCTCCCACCTCCCCTTCCCATAACAAGGGAAGACACGTGTAAGGTTATAAGGGGAGATGGAAATAGTTTAAAAGCCAATTTGTTTGACAAGGGGGGATCAGTTACGTGAGATCAGATCCGTCGGCCCAGTGAGTTAGAATCGCGCGCCGAGATAGGAAGTCAGTCAGGACGCCGAGAGGCCGGGGGGGTAGGATCCCAGCAGAGTTAGTCACATTAGTTGCGTCAGTTGAAGTGAGTCAGTCAGATACATGAGTATCGGGAAAGATAACCAGTAAATCCGCGCACCGACAGTCAGAACTTAGGGACAGTCGACCGGTAATTCCCTGCGCCGCGGGGCGCCGGGCTAGTGTCAGTTCGCAGAGACAGTCATTCAGTGATACCCCGTCGCGGGAAAGCGACGAGCGGCAGGTGGCAGGGAGCTCGGAAGCACCACACCGGGACGCGCATGGCGTCAGGCATCGAGAGCCGGATCGGGGACGTCAGCCGAGTCAGTTACAACCCCGCACTCGGAAAGTGGAGTCGAGTGGTGAGCTTCAGTGAGGAGTGCCACATCGATAGGGAATTGAGTCCAGTTCAGCCCGGCGCCGAGAAGGCGGAAGCTGGGTGGAGGCCCGCGAGGGGTCCCTCGCCAGGACGAGGGAATCAGTCAGTCAACGCCGAAGAAGGAAGCCAGCTGAGTGCAGCATGCCAACGAAAGCCAGTCAGAGGGTCTGTATAAGGGCCACCCAACTCACCATACCTCAAGTTACCGACGGACCAACACCAAACAGCAGAATACAGTTAAGTAACAACGTCACCACTCAGGGACGTGTCCTGTCACCTAGTGTCCCCTAAGTCATTGGAAACGTAGCCATAACAGTATAATCAGCCCTTCAGGCCCAGAACTCGCAGGGTCAGTAATGTATGTGTTAATTCCCGCAAAAGTGCCGGGAATGTGTGGATGAATTCCCTGTCCAATAAACCTGTAAAACCAAGACCTGATGACGTTATTCTTATTCATCCTATTAAGAATTCCAAGGCACCTTATAGGATGTGCCTGGTAACATTAACTGAGATCCTATGAACCACTCTGTACCACACAGGTGGGGAGTAGCGTCAAGCTTCACCACTTCTGAAAGTATTTTAAGCCTATCGCTTACAATAATTGCCATATTGTGATATTGTTTTTGCC
The DNA here is from genome assembly GCA_002778355.1 of Clitarchus hookeri. Classification (NCBI taxonomy): domain Eukaryota; kingdom Metazoa; phylum Arthropoda; class Insecta; order Phasmatodea; family Phasmatidae; genus Clitarchus; species Clitarchus hookeri. Next base: position 393,554 of record NQII01000785.1, on the reverse strand, counting down.
ATGTTAACCTGGACTCGTGAGGTTTTTAAACTTCATACTAACTGTACACCTCAGTTTCTTGCATAGCCTACATTTTTTAAGGGCTTGGTACTATGACGACTGTTTCATTGCCACTTACAAGTTATATGTTGAAGACGCATTTACATATACAACTTCCCTATCTATGAGCCCCGTCTATCGGTTGGGCAGCCATGCAGAAAATTTGTTTCCTGAAATACGTCGGGGTTGAAAAAAAAAATATTCCACTTACTCCAAAACCAGACAGAATTTCTTCGAGTTAACCGCTTTACGGAAGATTACATTTCCAAACCCAGGTATGCCGTAAAAGATCTTATTTTTCCCTGGAATATTTTACCCATCCATTTGTGCTAGGTAATTTTTACGAGTTTCTTTATAAGTTTGGAAGATTTAAATACTTAATCAAGTGTGCGGATCATGTAGACGCTCTAGCCTCACTACCAGTTTTGAACTGTATGTAAGTGTGTAAAAAATTTAGAGAACCATCCCAGTTTTTTAGTTATTGCGTTTTGACAGTTTATCACAAAACAGTTACTCGAGGCGTGAAAAAGTACAACAAATGGTATCGCCTGTGGTCTTACAAAGACAGACGGGCGAATTTTTAATATCTAGGGACCAAGCAAGTGAGCACCTACCTGCAAGACTACCACAGGCTGCCATATCGTGTTAACTTTTCGAGTAACAAGCACTTTGCCAACGTACCCCTGCAGACAACTAGCCCCGGTCTCCTTACTATTANTCCCTCGCCAGGACGAGGGAATCAGTCAGTCAACGCCGAAGAAGGAAGCCAGCTGAGTGCAGCATGCCAACGAAAGTCAGTCAGAGGGTCTGTATAAGGGCCACCCAACTCACCATACCTCAAGTTACCGACGGACCAACACCAAACAGCAGAATACAGTTAAGTAACAACGTCACCACTCAGAGACGTGTCCTGTCACCTAGTGTCCCCTAAGCCATTGGAAACGTAGCCATAACAGTATAATCAGCCCTTCAGGCCCAGAACTCGCAGGGTCAGTAATGTATGTGTTAATTCCCGCAAAAGTGCCGGGAATGTGTGGATGAATTCCCGGCCCAATAAACCTGTAAAACCAAGACCTGATGACGTTATTCTTATTCATCCTATTAAGAATTCCAAGGCACCTTATAGGATGTGCCTGGTAACATTAACTGAGATCCTATGAACCACTCTGTATCACACAGGTGGGGAGTAGCGTCAAGCTTCACCACTTCTGAAAGTATTTTAAGCCTATCGCTTACAATAATTGCCATATTGTGATATTGTTTTTGCCATGTTAACCTGGACTCGTGAGGTTTTTAAACTTCATACTAACTGTACACCTCAGTTTCTTGCATAGCCTACATTTTTTAAGGGCTTGGTACTATGACGACTGTTTCATTGCCACTTACAAGTTATATGTTGAAGACGCATTTACATATACAACTTCCCTATCTATGAGCCCCGTCTATCGGTTGGGCAGCCATGCAGAAAATTTGTTTCCTGAAATACGTCGGGGTTGAAAAAAAAAATATTCCACTTACTCCAAAACCAGACAGAATTTCTTCGAGTTAACCGCTTTACGGAAGATTACATTTCCAAACCCAGGTATGCCGTAAAAGATCTTATTTTTCCCTGGAATATTTTACCCATCCATTTGTGCTAGGTAATGTTTACGAGTTTCTTTATAAGTTTGGAATATTTAAATACTTAATCAAGTGTGCGGATCATGTAGACGCTCCAGCCTCACTACCAGTTTTGAACTGTATGTAAGTGTGTAGAAAATTTAGAGAACCATCCCAGTTTTTTAGTTATTGCGTTTTGACAGTTTATCACAAAACAGTTACTCGAGGCGTGAAAAAGTACAACAAATGGTATCGCCTGTGGTCTTACAAAGACAGACGGGTGAATGTTTAATATCTAGGGACCAAGCAAGTGAGCACCTACCTGCAAGACTAACACAGGCTGCCATATAGTGTTAACTTTTCGAGTAACAAGCACTTTGCCAACGTACCCCTGCAGACAACTAGCCCCGGTCTCCTTACTATTATAGTCGACGTTAACCAAGGAAATTAAATATCTTCGTTACCTCGGGAAACTTTGTATCACAAGACTGCCATATATACCCGAAACCGCTACCGATTTAAAACTAACTCGGTATTCTAGCAGTACCAACTATTTACTCTAAATGCGATAATTGATTAACTTTTTAGTCTGCTATTGTAAAGCATTTTCTAAAAAATTAACTCCAAAATTTAAATTAAATTACTTATCAACCGAGATCCACAAATTCTAGCAAACAAATAGAACCACGTAAGAAACCAAAAGTATAATTTTATAGAGTAGTTAGCTTATTTTTAAAGAGACTCTGTTCATTTAGATTAAATTACGTATCTCTGGAACTATTTCAAAAATTTGAGCTAATAACATTCTGGACTGAAGTACCTACCGCGTACACAAGTGCCATTTGGTAATAGCTTCAGTTTCGGGGTTTTATATGTAACACAAACTACTTTACCTATTCAGGCTCAATTTGGTGGGAAATTCACTGTGATGTATCAATTTTTAAAACACGTGTCTTGCTTTCTGAAATTTAGGTATACTCATTTAAATTGCATAAAGACACTTGGCGTAATATTATACCTGCCTTGGCAACTTTTCACCACTTGATTCTTTTAATTTCAAATAAATTTTTGAAGATTTACTGCACACTACTGCGTTCTTTATGCATAAAATTGTTCATCATTATGCAGGTTTATATATTAAAGCAGGCGCTTTAAAGTATTTTTTATGTGCGGTACAAGGATATTCTTAATTAATACAAAGTTGTCCCAAATGACTTTGTGTATGTATGCGTAGAGAAAAGAACATTTAATGATTTATTGTTTTGTGTGTATTCCGATAAAAGGAAAATCACACATACAACATCGACATGTGTTATACGAAAACAGAGGACACTAATTTTCATTTACTTTTAGTGACATCGCACTTAATGCCTCTAGTTTTTCGCATGTCTGGAAAATATTTTTTTTTTTTTTGTTATCAAGATAATTTTAGCCGCCGACAGTGTGTAACATTAACGATCGAGGTGGAAGGTAAAANTGCCATATATACCCGAAACCGCTACCGATTTAAAACTAACTCGGTATTCTAGCAGTACCAACTATTTACTCTAAATTCTGAAAAATTAACTCCAAAATTTAAATTAAATTACTTATCAACCGAGATCCACAAATTCTAGCAAACAAATAGAACCACGTAAGAAACCAAAAGTATAATTTTATAGAGTAGTTAGCTTATTTTTAAAGAGACTCTGTTCATTTAGATTAAATTACGTATCTCTGGAACTATTTCAAAAATTTGAGCTAATAACATTCTGTACTGAAGTACCTACCGCGTACACAAGTGCCATTTGGTAATAGCTTCAGTCATCCACCTTTCTGGAATATACAGACACCTAAAAATCGGGGTTTTATATGTAACACAAACTACTTTACCTATTCAGGCTCAATTTGGTGGGAAATTCACTCTGATGTATCAATTTTTAAAACACGTGTCTTGCTTTCTGAAATTTAGATATACTCATTTAAATTGCATAAAGACACATGGCGTAATATTCTACCTGCCTTGGCAACTTTTCACCACTTGATTCTTTTAATTTCAAATAAATTTTTGAAGATTTACTGCACACTACTGCGTTCTTTATGCATAAAATTGTTCATCATTATGCAGGTTTATATATTAAAGCAGGCGCTTTAGAGTATTTTTTATGTGCGGTACAAGGATATTCTTAATTAATAAAAAGTTGTCCCAAATGACTTTGTGTATGTATGCGTAGAGAAAAGAACATTTAATGATTTATTGTTTTGTGTGTATTCCGATAAAAGGAAAATCACACATGCAACATCGACATGTGTTATACGAAAACAGAGGACTCTAATTTTCATTTACTTTTAGTGACATCGCACTTAATGCCTGTAGTTTTTCGCATGTCTGAAAAATATTTTTTTTTTTTGTTATCAAGATAATTTTAGCCGCCGACAGTGTGTAACATTAACGATCGAGGTGGAAGGTAAAAAATTTAATGAAGAGCAAATTGTCAGCGGCATCCGTCTGCTTATAAGTTTGCACATTTCTCCAGAGCTTCTCCTTATAATTTACCTTACCTTCCGCTGTAAAAAAGTCTGTAGTTTTGCTCGTGTCGCGATGACATCAGCTGTAAGAGGCAAGCGGTGTAATTGTGTGGGAAAAGACAAACGAAGGCCAACGGGTACGGTAGCCGACCTACGCCGGGCCGGGCGGCAATTACCAGTACAGTGGCGGCAAGGTGAGGGACGAGCGATTGCAGGCCCCGTAAATGCCAAGCTGAAAACTTCTACTTTTAAGATCTGCTATTACGCCCGCGGCTTCTTAGATTGGATAACTTCCAAACATGAATGCAGTTACCTACGGACATCAGCAATAACAACTATTATTTCTTGTTATGTAACTGGACTTCTTAGCATCTCGAATGAACCTGTGATGACTAGGATAGTACATTTTAACACGTTCTGATCGGTATGTGTTTACTGACATTCAGGTTAGCTGTAAGTCACTTATAACTTTCTTTACAGAAGGACGCTGGTTGCCGTGCTTCCAACCACTACCCACAGTTTCAGCACACTGCAAACGCTTTACTGTTGATGGCCTGAACAGTTCTTGTATATCCATCATAAACACTTACGAACGAGCGAAAATAGGTCCATATTCGTGCGTGATTGAATCTTCGAGAGCCGAGACATTTTTCAGGTAACACTCCTGACCTACACTCATGCTCAATGTTAATGGACTGCATAAGCACGCTNGAGAGCCGAGACATTTTTCAGGTAACACTCCTGACCTACACTCATGCTCAATGTTAATGGACTGCATAAGCACGCTCCTGTAATAGAAATAACCAGCTACTCAGTAATAAAAACTACATTTCAGTAGACTGAGATACTAACTGGGGCTACTTATTATCGCTTTTCCCCCAAATACTTTATTAAACACACAAGTTAAAGTAGTCATAATACGTTCGCATTCCTATTAACAGTTTACTTTCAATTATTTTCTTAAAGCCGAACGCCAAATATTTCACATTTCTCCAAAACTACTGACTTATGTTGAAGACTTCTGGCCAAGGCACACGCGAGAATTTTTAGTTCACACACCCGTTCAAACTGTGTTAAAGGCAATTTTCATTGCTATAACCTGTATACTTTAAAGATAATCAGCAAAAACCCTCACCATAACATACACCCTACTCATGAAAATGTCGAAAAAAAACCGTTAGTGATAGTCCACTAAAGATCTCGTCTTACATACAGAAGAACGAATAGGCGAATAGTTTGAGGTTCACTGCACAATTTTGTGCTGTCTACGAGAGCTGACCAAAAATCATACTGAGGCAGGTCGTTGTCTGGCATTTCANCTTAAAGCCGAACGCCAAATATTTCATATTTCTCCAAAACTACTGACTTATGTTGAAGACTTCTGGCCAAGGCACATGCGAGAATTTTTAGTGCACACACCCGTTCAAACTGTGTTAAAGGCAATTTTCATTGCTATAACCTGTATACTCTAAAGATAATCAGCAAAAACCCTCGCCATAACATACACCCTACTCATGAAAATGTCGAAAAAAAACCGTTAGTGATAGTCCACTAAAGATCTCGTCTTACATACAGAAGAACGAATAGGCGAATAGTTTGAGGGTCACTGCACAATTTTGTGCTGTCTACGAGAGCTGACCAAAAATCATACTGAGGCAGGTCGTTGTCTGGCATTTCANTTCACTGCACAATTTTGTGCTGTCTACGAGAGCTGACCAAAAATCATACTGAGGCAGGTCGTTGTCTGGCATTTCAGTAGCCTCAGTACTGTACGTTGACGCAAGATACGCGAAGTGGCGATGTCCGACTAGGTTAGGTGCGTTATTGTGCGACCCAGCTGTGCACTCGTTGGCATTAACGAGGCGGCTCGATGGCGCATGCGAGTGTGTACCTGGCAGCCTTCAACATTTGCACGTTCCGTGCAGATCCGGCTTGGGTCACTCATTGTCCGCTGGGAAAGAAGAAACAAGCTGAATCGTTACTCCGATTGGTCACATTAAAGTAGCGTAATTAAAATAATAATAAGCTGTCGTAAGCATTTTTGATATGCTTAACAATGCACAAGCTACGTCCAAATATAGTGAACCAAAACCGATTTGATCATCTTCGATTAACTCCTCACTATATATGCTCGTTTCTGTAACACTTCTTGCGTAGATTTTAACTCAAACTTGACTCTTTCAACAACTGAATATGCATTTTGTTGATAAAATACTTCACAAATTTTGAAATCCTTAACTGGAAAGTCGATACGACTGTACCCTTTCATTTTCTTGCAATTATTACTCGTGCATTTTTAACACCCATTCTTCTTTCGAACGTCTGAAACTATACGCGTTCCAACACTGACAGTTAACAGTATTCTTAAATTACACTCACGGTTGACTTCGTGTTTCTTCTGAATGGGAAAAATGTAGATCGTTATAGCATCTTAACTACACGTACTACTTAAATACCGAACATGAAAAGTTCTCAGCTAAACCTGTATCCTTCGTTGAAACAGGTTTCCGATTTTGAAATACTGGTAACAACCTAAAAGCATATGATAAAAGCAATTCCTTTCTCAGTATATAATTTATGTTTATTACACACGTGCATAAGAAATCGCAACAAATTAATAAACGTGTAACACATTATATTTAAAGGTAGATGGACACGAAATATAATCTCGGTTTGAGATAACCGATAATAACTCGTGCATTAAAAGTGGCACAAAGTATTATGCTTCCTTAAATTAATAGAAGGTTTATGCACCGACATAACATTTTCAAACACAATTGATTCATTTTACAAATACTTCTTCCAAAAGACCACAAAAAATTGTAACAATTTAACGCAAAGTTCGTTCATAATGTATCCGTAAGTTCGTTCGAAATGTCTCCGTAGGCTTTATTAAATGNTAACAATTTAACGCAAAGTTCGTTCATAATGTATCCGTAAGTTCGTTCGAAATGTCTCCGTAGGCTTTATTAAATGCGGTAAGGAAAATAAGACATCTGGGGTTCATTGGCTATCGAAATATAGGCGGATATTATAATGAATGAAGTTGTTTACGCACCTGTGCGAACGATAGTACCGCCTTTGTTCACGCTATCTAAATTATATGTTTTTTTTATATAAAGCTGTGTTTTGGGCATCGGAAGCAGCCTGAAACACAAGGTATATATCATTTCAAAAATCTGATAAATGGTGTAGTTGTAAGATTCAAGCGATTTTGTAGACTAAAAAATTTCCTATTCGCGTAAGGAAGTATAAATTATTTCAGCAATAAAAAAATCATATTTGAACCCGTACCGCATAATATATTTTAGTGTCAAATTACATAATATACATTGCACGTAAAGCGTTTATAATTTAGAACCAGAAAAATTTGTTAAACCGATATAATAAGGGAAAACAGTGGACTTAAACTCTCCCGTCACAGATAAAGATGATATTTTATGCGTTGCGAACAAATTTGTTTGGATGTGTACAAATATCAGTACAACGCACTGACGTAAGTAAGGACCAATAAAAATGCTCCTTTTATGATGTTACTGGCAGTAGCTGTTTATGAAGTTGATGAATATTGTCTCGACAACAAATCATGTCTCCTACANCTTTTATGATGTTACTGGCAGTAGCTGTTTATGAAGTTGATGAATATTGTCTCGACAACAAATCATGTCTCCTACAAGTGAGGGAATGTCCCTATTGTACGCTATTTTCTGGCCGCGTACAGCGTAGATTATTAAATAAACTTCCTATACAAAGCCCACTGTATAGAGCGCCATAACTGAAAGCGGTTCGTCTACACCTACTTCAGTTAATTTCTCTTTCCAGTCTCTGCAAAGGTTATTCCCCACTACGTCCCTGCGTTCCAGTTCCCCGTCATCGCGTAGTTTCTCAACTACGCCAGTGAGTCGACAATATGCGAGCACTGCACGAGAAAACCGCTTTCCTGGCCTCGAAGTTGTCGTTATCTTGGAGAGGAGGGACCGTTTTATTATAAGCCATTAAGTAGTCATTCACTTACTTCTGCAGTTTCGCCAATTTATCATTTTCCGGTGGATACTGCGTAAAGATTTTACTATCAACAATGCAAATTTCTACGTCATTCTACGGCGCATGAAGCGGTCAACGAATTCTTAATTTAAAAAAAACTCTAATGAAATTTAAAGGTGTCAGAAAATTTTACTAAATGGAGGTATTGCTCATAAACGAATTTTATANAAAAAAACTCTAATGAAATTTAAAGGTGTCAGAAAATTTTACTAAATGGAGGTATTGCTCATAAACGAATTTTATAAGTTAAAATTTCACAAACACTATTAACAAAGTTCATATTTTTCTGTAAATAATAGTTTTATATCCGGAAAAGTTCAGTGAATCCTGCTTAATCCATGGTTTGAAATATCGTCGAAGAAATTGTTTATATTTAAAAACATTTGAAATTATATTACCTTATTGAGCCCCACGTGGGTTATATTTGGCATATTACAAGGTTGTTGCAATATGATACGAATGCGCTGCCTAAACGCTCTGTTCACTGGTAGTTCAAACGGAATTCTTCTTACTTACTGACTTGCACATCACAAATTCAGGAGTCTGGAAGATATCAAATAACTCAGGCCTTGTTGCATTAATCAGTGCATATAAAGTGCATTATGTGAGAAAGTAAGTGACAGATCTCTGGAATTAAGTTAAAAGATTTAGGACAAAATAGTATACTTTAGTTATTACTAACTGACGACGAATACCATGTTGCGTTTGGATGACTACGTTGGTTGATTGACAGTTATCTCCACAGTACGGAAGTGTACCGATCTTGCATACCATATAAAAAAATTCCAATCACCTGTGTCGGAAATTAAACCCAAATCCAGCGGGTAAGTACTGGATTCGCTGGTCAGTACATCATGGAGACAGTCATGATAATCTGAGCTGTTTTCGAAATGTTTCTTATTTCTCACCGTGGAGTATCCTGTCACCTAGTGTAGAAATCAACACTGTCGTGGACGCCTAGTGACCGTAAATTGTTGGAAACATAAATATGTTCCTGTTACGTCAATTCTAATTCAGCTTTGTATAAAACTTAATTAAATCAATTTCAGTCGCCGAGCGCAAGGGAACATGGTAAAAGGAGCCTGGAGCCGGCCGGCCAACATAATGTGAAGTCACCCAACCGTCATCTTGGGTCTGCGGGACCTTGACGTTGACCCAAGACACTGACCTTTACCCCGTGCTCGTTACTTTAAATGACCTTGAATTCTAAAATTTCCTAAAAATAAAAAATAAAAAATTTTTTTTTACATTTATTTAAAGAATTTATAAAAATTATTAAGAAATTATTATTAACGTTTATTTAAAAAATAAAAACACAATATTTTAAATAACGTATATCTCCGGTGATACCTCTACCACCACCCTTGTAAAAAAAATTATTGGTTATTTTGTCGATTAATTACTCGCGGTCACTAATTAGCCGACAGGGCGTCTCCCCATTCCAGCCCCTTTCATCACCATACTACATCTACTGTACATTTATTATTAGTACAGCCCACTAGAGCGCTTTGGTAAGTTAGAATAATCCATGACATCAGATCGCAGGGCATCAACTAGGAAAGTATTCTGTAGCCACCACTGCCGAGAATAAAAATTATTTTTTTTAGGAGATGGGGCCCACGCATATGTAAGACGTGTCGTTTTAGCGCCAGTAGCGACTACGGCAGCAGTTATGGGTTGGAACCATTTGCAGTATTCACGAGTTTGCGATTTGAAATTGGCTGTTCCTGCAACACTAGCTGTCGAAGGCACTTGGTCGCCTAGAGCTCGGAAAAGAACAAGCATCCCGTCTACAGCGGTGATTTCACACTATTTAACAACACTTGTAATATTTCACAATTGAAATATAAATTCCAGCATAAGTATTTACTGTGTCAATCACGCCTATTTACAGACACATCAAATGCGAGACAATATGCAGAAAAAAAATTTAATGTTTAACCCTTCACACCAAAGTTAATTTTGTAACAATCTATGAAGGAAAAAAAACACCTCACACGCAAGTTGCCAAGGGGAAAAAAATTTAGCTATAATACGTAAACAACGGACATTATGATTAGCCTGGGAAGGATCTTCCTAGACGAGTAGAAAAAACTTATGACCGACTCGTTTGCTGCTAACTTATCATCGTTGTCCTACCAGTGAATAAAGTTTTTTAATGTGAAAATATATTTCGTGTTCGTGTTACATTCGCTTAGCTTGAACTCATGTACACACTTGAAGCAGACATCTGACTACTGGCAGACAGACACCTCACAAGACTAACTCCTAAATAAAACCTAATGGCCCCTTAATAACCCCTAATGACCCTTAAATGACCCCTTATAGCTCCGAAATAACACATAATTACCCATAAATGACCTCTAATTGTGGTGAATGTGGTGCTGATTGTGATGGGTATGGTACTAAGTTTGGTGTGTGTGGGTCGCAAGTTGAAATGAATTCCCCGTATTTAAAAAATAGAGACCTACCTCTAAACCTGAAAGATGGATACTTTATTTAACAATATCACTTAAAAAATATATAGCCATATCTTTCAGTATATTTAATCGTTTCCTGGGTAAACTGTACCGAACAGAATGTTTTTTTTATGACTGTATTTGCACTTTGCACTAAAAATGCCTAGCACCACGGCCGGCCCCCTCCATGCTTCACCATTGGTCGTTGAAAAAATGTTGGACTTTGTACTGAACCATGCAGCATCACGAGCGCGGCCCCCACCATGAGGTGTCCTATGCTTTACCATTCGTCGTTCCAGATTTGAACTTCGTAGAGAATCACGTCCAGGTCCCTGTCACGAACAGTCCCCACCACGCTTCCCAATTGGCTGTTGCGTGACTTGAACTTTGCACAGAGCAATGCATAACTACGGAGAGTCCCCACCTGCAATGCCATTCGTCCCTACTTTGTTCGGAACTGCCTCTCAGCCAATGTAAATTATCAACAACGTTTCTCTATTTGTCGGGTAAAGTTCACAAGGGCATGACCAGTGGAAATTTCCTGCGTCGTTTCCCTATTCGCTGTCGCAGAAATTTAACTTTGAATTGTACTGCTTTCCCACCAAAGAGCGTTCGCCTCGCAGCTGTCGTTGAGACCCACCAGGAAGGGGGCCTTAATGAGAAGGAAAATAAAATTTTTAGGGTATCTTAGTAAAATGTTTTGACTTTTCAAAAAAAAGCAATGTAAAAATAAATTATTTCTTGTAATTGCATTAGTGCGTAAAAAATGTTTTGTAAAATGATGCCACTATTGCAATTTTGCCTTCAAATCGACGTATATTAAGTACAAGAGATGAGAACCTGCGGAAAAGGGACAGAAACCGTCCGCGGAGTAATACAAGGAAAGTAGTTCCCAAAATAATAATATAAGCTAGAAATGCACCTGCTTCCTTCCATTCTGTCTTGTGAAATTGCTTCGTGTGATTCCGATCACGTCTCATCTACGGTCATCTTGCTTCCAGACTTGCTTCACCATTCTATTGGTAAGTAAATTTTACTTTGCTTCTGCTGCTCTCTTTGTTTAGCAAACACACCATACGCTTTTAACGAGCATAGGAAAAATCACGCGTGTGCTAGGTATAAATGTGCGTCTCCGATAAATTTATATTTTAAAAAAAACTGACATTCTATATCGTCAAATACATTTTTCATCTAGTATTTCCGTGACTGACGTAGTAATAAGCGAGTGTGCCATCAGCTGTTGCCGTGCCAGATATTGCATTGTGCACACGTCGCAAGGACAAGCACCAAGGCTGCCGACTCTCAGCTGAGCAGGCGTGTATGGGTTACGCGACGATCTGGCTAGTTGCGTACTACATTTTTGGCGCAATACTTTAAATCATTTTGGTATTAAAATTGCATTATAGTATAGAGTTTTTTTTGGTATGATGTAACTTTTGCAATTTTTTTGTACGACAATGTAAAAAATTAATTGGTAATCGGCGGATCGATAACGGTGAGACGATGAGTTACAAGTCTCTCAATATATTTTTTTTTTCACTGGAAAAGAAAAAAAAAATTCAATGTTAGGACTTGCCACAATTTCATATATAATTTTGTATTATTTTTTAACGTTTGTCGATAAGAATGTGTGTATGTTTGTAGGTTTTTTCTGGCCATTCTGTTAAGAGCTGCCTCTCGTACGTTCCAGTGTGATTTGCAGTCGAGACACTCTAACCCGTTCCTCTTATCTCTTTGCTATGGTGAGTTATACAGAATGTTGTACTACCAACACTTTTTTTTTCATAAAACCACAAGCGAAGTAATTTTATTTTAAATGCCAATTGAAATATTAAGATTTATTAAAAATAATTATTGCAGTTTCTTTTATAATAATACTTATCCGCAGGAGCGGTGGTGCCCGAGATTTCTAGTGTTAATCTTCCTTATCAGCTTCGCTGAGCCGGGTCCGATTCCCAGCAGGGAACAAGTCATCTCAGCAAGCTCACTCAGCCGTGAAAACCCCTTTCTCCCAGCTACAAAACATGACATATATTCCCGATAGAAATATTTTGCCATACTTTGAGTAAAGTTAACTCACATAGATCGTGGAGCATCGTTTACCCTCCAAAAGAATGGGCTCCGAAATGAAAGGTCGTGTGTGCATAATCCGTATAGAGATGCACCTCAGATTTGCGAGCGGTGTGGTATCACCATCAACCAGAAGGATAATATCCCCAAACACCCTCGTAGCTGTACAGGCGAGATCAGACAGGTAGCAACACTGAACTGTAGGTTTTATAATGCCACATTTACACAGTTATGCAATGTACAACGACACAAAGCTAGCTGCCACTTCAACCCAGACAGGTGCTCATATAATTGCAGAGAAAGCGGCAAGGATTTTACAAGGGCGGATAAATTAAGAGAGCACGTGGCAAAATGTAGTGGACCAATGGGTTTGTGGAAGCTGAAACGGCGTTACGATTTAAATTGAAAACATATATCACTCAAAATAAGAGCGGGTTGACGAAAGATATTTGTACTTTTTTGTCATCAATTGAGACAAATATCGCTAGACGGCTCACCGAAGTAATCGAGGAGCCCAGGTCCCTGAAATTCAACATTTGATTGGAATGTGATTATGTTAAACCAGAACCTTTCTACGAAGGCACGGGCAAGAGAGCCTTCAAAACTACAAATGTAGCAATATTCGAGGCTAGCGATATAGAGAAGGCGGTATGAAACAACCTGGAAAACGTATGTGAAGAGGAAGAAACATACGTTACGAAGGGGTCCTGATGGATATTGCAATCAGTAAACCCCCTGCAGTTGCGTGTCAACCAGCTGGACCTGCTTCGTGTATCGTACTACACTGAAGCACCAAAAAAACTGGTATATCTGCCTAATATCGCATAGCCCCTCCCCCTCAAAGCTCGCAGAAGTGCCGCAAGACGACATGACATGGAATCGACTAATGCCTGATGGTACGCACAAGGCAAGTCACACCATGAATCCTGCAGGGCAGTCCACAAATCCAATCTGTGCCAATATGAGAAAGGGTTGCACATCTGTCACGTTTAAAGATTCTCGTCAGTCGTCGTTTGTCCCGTTCTTTCACGATCTTTTTCCGGCAGTAGCGATGTCGAAGAGGTGATGTTTTATCGGATTTCCCGATATTCACGGTTCACTCGTGAAGTGGTCGTACGTGAACATCCAAATTTTATCGCTACCTCGGAGATGCTATGTCCCATCTCTCGTGCGCTGACTATAGCATCACGTTCAAACTCACTTAAATCATGATAACCTGCCACTGTATCATCAGTAACCGATCTAGCTGCCGACCGCATCGCGTTACTCTGATTGGTTCCATACCTCTGTTATTTGCATACGCACGCCTATACCAGTTTTTTTTGGCTCTTCAGGGTACATCGAGCTTCCAGAATACATGTATCGGAAGGAGGCCATAATCAACCTGAAAAACACAAACGACCGCATGTGTATCAAATGGGCCATTCTGGTAGGTTTTGTGGGAGGTTTAGACCCGCAGCGCCAACCACGGCTACAAAGCCTACGCATCAAAATTTGAATTTTCTGGACACGAATTCCAAACCCTGCTACGACATATAAACTTTATTCGAGAAAAATGATCCTGAAATTTCCATTAGTATATATAAGGCATAGACAGAAACCAACCAGAAGATCTATCCTGTACGTGTGGCTGAAGAAGAAAGGGCCAGAACACATCGACATACTCCTCACAGCCGAAGATGGGAACGCCCATTATACTTTCATTAAAAATTTTGAGCGTTTGGTGATATCGCAGCTGACGGCCCACCATGGTGAAATCCACATATGCAAGTGCTGCATCGCCTATTTCGACGAGCGACCACGGGTATCCGGGTTGGCAGGTCAGCAGTGCCTGGAAGAACACAAGAAATATTGCAAAGAGAATGCTCTACTGCGTGCTGAAATGCCACAGCCAGGCAAAGACGGACAGACACCCGTTTTGAAATTTAAGAACTATCATCACATTAATAAATTGCCCATCTTTGTTTGCGCAGATTTTGAGGCAATTATGAAACCGATTCACACCTGCTAACCGGACCCCGATCGTGCATACACGTATGCCTACCAGAAGCACAAGGGATACAGCTTGTGCATATATATAGATGTGGAAAACGACGTCATCCCTGCAGCATTAGCAATTATGGTGGGCAAGGGCCCTATTACATACACGGGGGGAGATGCAGAGAAACATTTCATGGAGGCAATTGTACATGTTGGCAAAAAAGTAAAAAATATTTACGCCGTATCGAAGCCGATGGAGCCACTCACGTTTGCAGGAAAGACGATTGGCTGCTACTGTGCTGCTCCGTTCACGCATGACAACTACAAGGTGCGGGACCACGACCACTTCACCGGACAGTCCTCCCGTTTATCGTGCACGCGATTCCGGCATGTTATTGTTACTTCTTTCTTTTTTCTCTATTATTCCTGTTGGGGGTGGTCTCCCCAACTTCTTTTGTCTGGTCTTATAGTAGGCATTGCACGTTCCCGTGTATGTTGTGCGTTGTAGGTCAGGCGTAAAATATTAATTTCATAACTTCGTACGCTATGTACTCCTTACAGTTTTCTGGCCCTGGAAGCCGCAGTTTTCGGCCTATTGGGATGGCATTCGAGGAAGGAATGTCTCTTTGGACCATCCCTTGGCCCCGCAATCAGTTAGGCCTTTGTGGATAAATGTTGATACTGTACTCATGTCTTTTACACATTCTAATATATTTCCTTGCGTTCTCATCTCTCCTGGTCCCCTGCTGCAATCAGCAGGGTTGTAGACTTTGCTTTTCACGGTTGGAGCATTCTCCCAATGTGTTTACCGGTCTTGAGGCCATTGTTCGGCTTGTAGCCGGATGTTTCATTCTGTATTTTTATTATAGTAACTTCCGGCATTGAATGTGAGGCATTGCCCAAGAGGCATTCTGTTTATTACATTTATATATATTCTAATTATGTACATTCAATTATAAATTTCAATTGTCTTGAGGGCTACATCCCGCTTATATTTGTATTATTTCGCTGATTATTCTGTATTTTCTTATTGCTACTTCCCGCATTGTATGCGTGGCGCTGGTCCACATGGCGTTCTGTCTCTTCTATATCCTATTGATAGATATATATATATATATATATATATATATATATATATTCTACCTCTGTATTTAAATTCTTCCTTGTCTCGGGTGTTAACTCCCGCTTAACTTTGCCTTTAATTATTGCTGTTTAATTCCGTATTTTACTATCGTTCATTCCCGCTTTCTAAGCGTGAGGCCGTCCAATACGGCATTCAATATATATTCTAGTTATAAATATGTATGTATTCTTTTTACGCGTATTATATTCATAAATTACAATTGTACCCTGTCTTGGGCGTTAACAACCGTTTATGTAGGTAATTTTCTCTTGTTGTTTACATCTGTATTTTTACTATCTCTAACTCCCGCATTGTATGCATGGCGCTGCCTAAAGTGGCATTCCATATACACTATTTATATATATTATTCTCATATATATTCTAATTTACACTTCAATGAGGGTGTTAACTCCTATTTACATTTGTATTTTCTATTGATGTTTAATACGATGTTTATATTGTACGTTATTTCCCGCACTTCATTTGCGGTGTTGCCCTACGTGGCGCTCTTTATACTCAAATTTTATAAGGTACTTGTTTTCTGTCTTGTGTGTCACTTCATATAATTCTGTAATTTTTTCTTCCTGTTTCCTTAATCGTTTCGATGTTAGAATAATTTTTTAACAAACATTGTGTTTTATCGCTGCTTCAGGTCCCTTGGTGCTTATTTTCACTGTTAAAGAATTCCTACCAATTGTTTATTCCCGTCCTGCCGCCGAAGGTCGGCTTGCTGACGGCTGTCTACTATTGTCTTTTTATTGCAGTAATTTCCCGCATTCTTTGCGCGGTGTTGCGCTTCATGGCGTTATTTATATTATACACTATCTATACATCGTAATTGTTCCCTGTCTTGTGTGTAACACCATTTGCATGTGGATTTCATCTTACTGGTTCCCCAATAGTTCCATGTTAGCATAATTTCTCCCTCACCATAGAGTCTTTCTCACTGTTTCAGGTATTTTCTTCTGCGGAGGCGGCGGGTTTCTCTCCGTCTCCACGTGATTTCAGGTTGGGTGTTCTTTGAGACCTCCCCTGCATTCATTTGTTTGAGTTTGGCGTTTTTCTTTTGCGTTCTGCGAACGTAATTGGCACCTGTTTGCCGCCTCACGAACAAGGCATTACTTTCCAATATTGTATTTTGATATTGTTAGGTTTTTCCAGTGTGGCTGGGATTTGTTGCGCCCGTTGTCGGGCGTATTTCTGTCCCAGTTTGGACCTTAACTGTGTCATTAGCTTGTTCCAGGTTGAGCTGATTCCTTTAGTTTTTTTTCCCTCCCGTTTTTTAATTCGTACTAAATGCTGTTTTAGCTACGCAATTTACATCCAAACATACATTTTTACAATTCCTTTATCTGTTCTCACCAAACTTAATTTATGGTATATTTCCGTTTATATTTTACATTTACACCTATGTTTCTACGGGCGTCACAGCCCCGCAGGGTACCATATATGTATTTATTATAACTAGATTCTTTCTCTTTTTCTAAAGATTACAGTTTTACCTTCTATTTGACTCACACTAACACCTATGGTTGTGCGGGCGCCACAGTCCCGCAGGGTAGATAGTTTTTTTCGCTTTCTCCCCTTTTGTTGCTCCATTTTCGAATTGTCATTTTTGGGGGTTTTGGTTACCCCCCCCCCCCTGCTGTAACTAATCCTTGTTTATTTTTACAAATTCCATTGGTGTTCTGCTACTGCCCGTTTCTGTGGAAGAGCCCTAACTGCGCTGGCGCGCGTGAATATATTCTCAACGTTCACTTTGTAATCAATTATGTACAGTATCCATGTGATTAATAAAAGCATATAAAATCAAATCAAATCAGACATCGGGCCCACTTGCACCAGTTGCAATTTGCTGCATCGGCACCCCGAGAAACTTGTCGTTTTTTTTTTCCACAACTTGAGCTATAATGAGAATTTTATGGTCAGGCAGCTGAGGTACGACGGAAAAGGTAATTTCATTACTCCTCACACCTGCGAAAAAATTATCACATTTTCAAAGCAGTTGGGAAAGGGGGGGGGGAAGATTTTCTATCAAGTTCGTAGAGACTCTCCGATTCATGGCTCGCAGTCTCGCATCCTTGGCAGAGTACCTGCCTCAAAATCATATTAATAACATATTTAAAATCTTTAGTGGAAGCCAACTACCTCTCGTCACACGAAAAGGCATCTTACCCTATGATAACGTTGATAGATGGGAGAAGCTGGACGAGCAGTAGCTGCCTCCGAAAGAGGCTTTTTACAACAGGCTGACGGGCTCTGGGATCAGCGATGAAGAATACGTCCATTCCCAGAAGGTATGGCAAGAGTTTGGCTGTACTAGTCTCAAATAATATTCAGAGCTGTGCCTGAAGACGGACGTCCTTCTCCTGGCGGATGTCTTCGAAAATTTCAGAAATTTGTGTATGTCAACATATAAGCTCGGTTGTGCGCAATACGTCAGTGCGCAGGGATTTGCGTTCAATGCCATGCTGCGGGACTTCGAGCTAGAGCTTCTCACGGACTAGGACATGCACACATTCGTTGAGAAAGGGATTCATGGTGGCATGGCCCAGTGCCTCAAACGACATGCGGTGGTGAGTAACATCTATACGCCAGAAACATATGATCTTGACAAGGGTGGTGGTGGAGGGACCTTCGGAAATGTCCGTTTTTAAATTTGTTTTTAAATCCGTAAACACTCGATCAAGTACAATTGGTAAAAAATCTATCACTTGTGAAGACCTACCACACACTTTTAAAATAGCCCTCCAAAAAAAAAACCACTTGCTCTTAACTGAATGTAAGTAATTTAACTTAGTCGCAGTCTGCAGTGGGTGGTGAATTTAGATAAGTAGTTCATATGACTTAACAGTTCATAGTATAATGATTTTAGTTTAATCGGTTAATTACTTGTGTTCGCTAATTAGTCGAAAGGCCTCCACCCCCTTCCACACAACTAGGCCTCTCTTGCCTCGTCTCCAGATGTGATTGTCTCCTATGCTGCTCATATCGTCTGCTTCCCCACAAACTTACCACGTATAATAATTAAATTTTTTTAATATAAAATTTTTTTTTAATAATAATTTAACAATTTATATACATTTTTACATACTTTTTTGAATTTTTTTGAATCTTTAGTAATTTTTTAGTGTTCAAGGTCATTCAAGGTCACGCGCAGACCCAAGATGAGGGTTGGGTGACGTCACAACATATTGGCTGGCTGGCTCCTACTTCCCTGTTCCCTTGCGACCGAATTCTCCAAATCATTATACTATGATCTGTTAAGTAATATTAACTACTTATCTAAGTTAACCGCGCACTTCAGACTGCGCTTAAGTTAACTTACTTACATTCCGTTCAAAGCAAGTGATTTTTTTTCTCGGAGGGCGATTTTAAAAGTGTGCGGTAGCTCTTTTTAAGTGATAAACTTTAGACCAGTTGTACTTGATCTAGTGTATTGTTGTAAGCAGTTTAAACAAAATAAGAATGACGCTTTAAAATAATACTGAAATGCATTTGCGTGAGGATAGATTTTCAAAGTTAGATTTTGTCAAAGTGAAATACCGAAACAGGATACATGTTGGAACCAGACTTCAGGGTAGTACTGACAAAAACTCAGACAATATACATGAATATAATCTGTTTGATGCCTCATTAATAACAATATCACTTTTGTTGTAATCATATTCTGAAACTACACACATTTTTAGTATCATACTTAAGCAATACGAATTAATACATTGTTTTACGCAATGCACTACAATCATTACAATTACCACCCCCC